>BPLR01014812.1:0-166504 GCA_021605095.1 Caerostris extrusa | reverse complement strand
TTTATACTGTTCTGTCATTGCATAATTATTTATTGGTATATTTTATTTTGAATCCATAATAAATAATTGAACATCTAAGAATTTTTTTTAATTTCTTTTTTTTTTCAATACGAGCCTTAAAAGTAACCTTATATTCTAAGTTTTTATTCTTTGAGGTAAAGATAAATATTTACTATTAATTATTCATAATTGGATAATATATTTTCTAAGTTATGAAAGTACAAAATTCATTAAGTGTATAATCTATCTGAACATTTACCATCAACGTAGGACATATGCTATGCCTGTACTTTGCTTTATGAAATTTATGAAATGTTAATGAAAAATTTAATTTAAGTTTGTTAATAAACTTTGGATGCCAATATGCAATTAAATATATATCAACTTATTATTAAATATATACTGTAGAAGTAGCTATGTCTATGCTTATAAAGCATTCCGTGCAAAAAATATATTTGGTATAGCATTCCGTACAAAAATATTTTTGGTATAGCATTCCGTACAAAAACGACTATGTTTTGTATAGTATCCTGCAAAAAAACTATGCTTTTTATCTCTTTAATACCTGAAATTGTTTCATATTTAAATTTTTACGTTTTTTTAATTTTTAGTTGACATTGACTCCAATGATACTAAAAAATTACTAAAATAAGCTATGTTCACTAAGGTATGGGGTTGCTCCAACACGACCGTGTTAGTTAGGCTGCTCCATAAAGAAGTTTAAGAAATGCCTCACCCGTACGATCGTATGCTCTCGGGCTTGAAGAAATACAGTAGCCCGAAATGTTATGTTTGATATACCATTCGGTACAAAAAGCAATATTACATTGTGTTAAAGGTATTCTTTTTTAAAATATATATAAAACTTTTCAGAAATAATAAAGAGCACAAAGAATAAATATAAATCTGCTATCTATACACCTACTATGAATTTTCTAAAATAAAGTTACTTCTTACATGGGAAGATTTATAATTCGTAACGAATTTAAAACTTTTTTCTACGAGCAATTAATTTCCTGAATTTCCCAAAGTCTGAACTCATTCCAACCCAATACAAAAGCAATCTCATTCAACCAGCAAATAAAAGACTCTTTAATTAAGACACCTTCTTCATCGCCGTGACAGATTCACGCATTCAGACACGAAAACCACGAATCGTTTTAAATTGATAAATCGCCCAATCCACGCTATTCTTCAAATCCGTTTTAAGGATGGGGATGTTAATATTCATTTCGCAGATAAACAAATACTGTCTCCGCAACCACATTTCCAGGCATCAAATTCACAATTTAAACCCGCGAAATGCCTACAGCAAACAAAAGAATAAGCAGCTGGCATTCTTGCATTCTGGATCTAATTACCATCAACCGTGAGCAACAACAGTTGAACTCTGAATAGCGGGAAGAATTTTATTCCCAGCCATGGCGCTCCCTATTCCCGTTCAGAGTATTAAGTGTAATTAATGCACAGGAGAGTAAAGCTCATTAGTATGACACGTCCGTGCATGTCGTTAATCACAGTCCTCATAATATTCCCGGGTTTCTGGCTCGCAGTTCTGCGCCTGATGATAATTCGCGAATGGTGATGGCGAGGACTGTTTTCGTTCGTTCAGCTGGCACAATGCTGGATTTTCGTTCTCTGCTGGATTTGTGACTTTCAACACCTCTTTAAAGTGCGGCAGCTCGTAATATGTCTCTGTCTGCGGGAAAGAGACTCTAGGTTTTGTTATGATGTAGGAGAGGGAAACAATGCGAATAGGTGGACTAAAAGGAAATGCTTAGTGGTCAATTTTCGGTATTGTCTTTCAAACCAATGCATTATAATGTCCTGAATTAATATATGCTGATAATTAAATAAATCAAATTTTAACAATCTAATGTTTGAGACATTAAAATCATATTCAAGCAGTATAATAGTGCTGTACATTATTTTAATTGTGTGAATATATATATATATGAAGTGTTTCAGCATCACGTTTCTAAGCTTTTAGAAGGTTTAGAATGCACCAAGGGCCTGCCATATGGTCAATTTTATGTCATGTCTTTCAGACCAATGCATTAGGATATCCTGAATAGATATGATATATTTTGGTAAGTAAATAATATTTTAACGATCTGTAAAATATGTTTGAGTTGTTAAACATGATATTTAATTAGTGCATAGTGTTACAAATTATTTTGATTATATCCCGAAATATATGTAGGAGATATTTCAACATCATGTCTCTATACCTATAGAAGAATTAGAATACACATAGGGTATGTTTGTCGAATGACTAGAGCTCTGTCTCTCGGTGCCACAGGTTTCTGGTTCGTGTCCCGACGGTGCAATAGATGCTTTTAGTGGTTTGGAATCCACTTTGAACTGGAGGTCCCGGTTAATATGACTGTAGAGCATTGTAGATAGGGCTGGAAATTCTACACCGTAAAAAAGAAAACCTCTCATGTCTCGAAATCTACACTTAGGCAGACGGCCTTTGACCACCATGCAGCTGTTCTGCAATAATGATGATGAGAAAACACCTAGAAAATTCGGAATCGCAATATGTCGATGTATCTGGTGTAAAAATAATGTGTCGTCGTAAATGGTGTTACACAGTTAAATGGAGTAACGACCGCTTACATAGATTCCCATTTTACACACAGGCATAGTGGGAATAATATGAACTATTGCACTTACAGGGAATTAACCGATTTACATCTGACACACTGAGTATTGGATCTTATTCAACGAGCCGAAGATAGCATGGATAGCCATGTGATAAAACATAATTTTAGCAATAAACACTTTGCATGTCCGCGTGCATTTCAACTATAAAATTCGTAACCTCTTACACGTCACTTTCGGCAAACAGTAGATAGGGCAGGAAATTCATTGACCTGCTCGATCTCCAGGCCTATCATACATCGATTACTTCTTCTGAGGCATATCAAGAAACTGGTGTATGACATTCCTTTTGCAACTCAATAAAATGACAGTATACATTGTACACCTGACAGAATACATTTCAAAAATCACCGGAATCAATTTTAGCGTCTCACAAAGCCAAGCGTAACTCAAGCGCCAATGAATATTTTAAAGTCAAATGTCACACAGATGTCAAGGACAGTGCCAACAACCTAAAAAGAAGAAAATATAATTCCATATGCTCGGGAAATTAAAACCGAAAATTGATGTTACTTTTTGGGGACAGTAATATGCATCTTAGATTAAATGCCACCAAGTGATTACATTCTTCCATTCTTTTATTTATTTATTTTATAAATATACATACAGATAAATCTATATATGCCTATTTACTGTATAAGGAGCGGAAAAATTCATTGTTGCGTTCATTCACCAATATCTGAAGTTATCTTTTTCTGCTGATAACTGTTCAATAGGATCTAATTTTTAAAAATTAATCGACTTCGTAAGAAAAGCAAATGCTAAATCAATAAAAATGACAAAATCGCACATTGTTTCGCTCCGTAATCCGTAAAATACTCAAGGTATAAAAATAAATACACTCGAAACACAGAAAATGGAATTTTAAAACCAATAATTGTTTTTAATTGAATGCATCAACAAATGAAAGGCATTGAAAATTACGAAATGGGCGAAACAAAATGAAAAAATCTTTCTGGATTTGTTATTTAATCCCCCCTTACAAACTGAATATTAACACAAACGACTTGGGAATCGACAAAGCCTTTAACGTCTAGTATATTAAGCGATGTTCTATTAACCACTTGATTAACGTTTGAAGTGTATTTTACCTCCAATAATCGTTGCATCTGGAGTTCGTGAGTTAAAATTCCACCAGTAAATCGAATTAATGAAAATATTTTATTATGTTCTTTTGCTCGGGTTGTTTCAGTGAATAAAGGTTCAAGAGATTTAAAATTTAAATGAGCTGTAGTAGTTTTTCCAAAGCAAATATCTGATTATTAATGGTTTAGACTTTATGAAAAACCTTGTTGTGCTGAAAAGATTATTTGAGAGGATGTTTTATAACTAAATGTTTTAAAATGTTCGAATATTTGCATAAGCAATACGTGTTTATTTAATTAATGTTTCATACAAGGTAACTAGATATTATTAAAACTTAAATCGCGAATTACAATTAATTTAAATTTTTAACGGTTTTGACATTAATCTTTTAAACTGCGTTCTGAATTAATCAAAACATTATATTAAATTCTTTTACATAAAAGTACTAGTTCAAACCAGTGTATATAATGCTATCTCACAAAATTTAAATTAAATTACTTTTTCATAAAATGTAAATTATCTTCATTCATATTTGCCTTAAAATGATGATATGAAGAAATGGAAAAATTTATTAATTTTACTTTACCCCACATCTCACCCTTTATCCAGGATTACGTAGCCCTTTACGTGTTAAGAAGGTGATATCAGAAAAATAATAATAATGGTAAGAAAATATATTTATTAACTGCCAGGCGAGTAAAATCTCAGTTGTGATCTGTGTATCTTAGACTAAATGTCACCATGTGATACAGTAAAAATCTCCTTCTGGGCCTCCGAAACTCGATATTAAATGTTTTCATAAAATGTTAGTTGAAACTAATGAGAAACTTTTATTATAATGCTATTAACCTCAAAAATTTTATTTAAAATATTTTCATAAAATGTAAATTATCCTCTTTCCCATTTTCTTTTAAAATGAGGCCTGTAAGAAATCTGGTGTACAAATCAATACAAACAAATGCTGAAACATAAACATATACATCCTTCCATGTATTTGTTTATTATATATATATAATCTACCTACTTCTATTGATGTATATGGAGCAGTACTCATATTAATGTATTTAAATTTAATTTAACTAATGGTGGCAGTCAGTTATTTAAGATAGTCCCATCCGGTGGAGTACAGTTTAATGGCAATAAGAATTTTATATTTAATTACAAGATAATTTTTAAAAGATTTGCTACGAAATCTGGTATGCGAATCAATTTAAACAAATCCTAAAGTATGCACACATACATCTCTCCATTTATTTATTTATTTTATGCACACACACACAAGCACTTATACATACCTATTTCATGTATAAGTCAGTAAAACAAATTCATTGTGTCCATTCACCAACCTCTGAAGGTATCTTTTTTATGCATCTGCTTACTTTTCAATAGGAACTAATTTGTAAAAATGAATCGACTCATTATAGAAACGCAAATGCTAAATCAATAAAAATGACAAAAGAGCTCATTGTTTCACTTCATAATCAGAAAAATACCCAGGTATAAAAATAAACACACTCGAAACACAGAAATTGGAATTTTAAAACCAATAATTCTTTTTAATCGAATGCACCAAGATGAAAGGCATCGAAATTACGAAGTTGGTGAAACAAAAGTGGGAAAGGCTTTCTGAATTTGTTGTTTAATTTTACCCCCTTGCAAACTGAATATTAACACAAACGACTTGGGAATCGACAAAGCGTTTAACGTCTGGAATATTAAGCGCTGTTCTAATAACCACTTGGTTGACGTTTGAAGTGTTTTCCCTCCAATAATCGTTGCATCTAGGGTTCGTGAGTTAAAATTCCAACAGTAAATCGAATTAATGAAAATATTTTATTATGTTCTTTTACTCGGGTTGTTTCAGTGAATAGAGGATCAAGAGATTTAAAATTTAAATTAGCTATAGTAGTTTTTCCAAAGCAAATATCTGGTTATTAATGATTTAGACTTGATGAAAAACTTTGTTGTGATGAAAAGATTACTTGAGAGGATGTTTTATTATTTTTACAACTAAATGTTTTAAAATGAAAGAATATTTACATAAGAAACGTGTTTAATTAATTTTCATACGAGGTATCTAAATCTTAAGGGAACTTAAATTGTGAATTGCAATTAATTTAAATTTTTCAAGGTTTTGATATTAATTTTTAAACTATGTTCTGAATTATTTAAAACATATATATTATGCGCAAAAATTTTAATTAAATTGCTTTGTCATAAAATTTAAATTACCTTCTTTCATATTTACCTCAAAATGATGATATGAAACATTTATTAATGTTAGTTTACCCCACATCTCGGCCCTTATCCAGGACTATATAGCCCCTTACTTGTTAAAATGATGATCGTGGAAAATAAAAAAAATAATGATGAAGAAAATATATTTATTAACTATCCGCAAGATAAAATCCCAGCTATGATATGTGCATATTAGACTAAACGACACCAAGTATTGCAATAAAATTGTTCTTCTGCACATAAGAAACACAATATTATATGTTTTACATATAATGTTTGTTCAAACAAGAGTAAAACTTTTTTTCCTTATTACAATGTTATTAAGCCCAAAAATGTAAATTAAATTACTTTTTCATAAAATATAAATTATCTTCTTTCGTATTTGCCTTAAAATCCTTATACAAAACATTTATTAATTTTACTTTATCTCACACCTCGCCTCTTACCAGTTAAAAAGGTGAGGTTTGAAAGCAATAATAATGGTAATGAAAATATATTTATTAAGTATCAGCGAGATAAAATATCCGCTGTGATCTGTGCATTTTTAACTAAATGCCAACAAGTGATGTAGTAAAAATATCCTCCTGGGCCTTTGAAGCTCGATAGAATCTGAGCTTCAGGATTCTAATTGATAAGGCGTTAAGTTCCAAAAGTGTTGTAGCTTTGTTCTTGGTAATCAAATCTGCAAGATCGATTTATTTTTTTTTTCCTCCAACAACACATAAATAGGGGACAGTCACCTTAAAAGTCCTCCCGGAAAGCAATGTCCAACTTTCATCACCCATCTGCGGACTATTCATGGCTTGGTTTGTGCGCTATAGTAATTTTTTTGTCCGGTGAAGTAAAATTTAATAAGAATTTTACATTTAATTTAAAGACATACAAATATATATACATACATACCTACTTACTGCATAAGGAGCGTAGCAAATTCATTGTTGTGTTTATTCTCCAATATCTGAAGATATCTTTTTTTTCGGTTATAATTTTTCAATAGGATCTTATTTGTTAAAATTTATCGACTCATTATAGAAACGCAAATGCTAAATCAATAAAAATGACAAAAGAGCACATTGTTTGGCTCCGTAATCCGAAAAAATACCGAGGTATAGAAATAAACACATTCGAAATACATAAATTGAAATTTTAAAAACCAATAATTGTTTTTAATTGAATGCACCACGATGAACGGCATTGGAAATTACGAAATGGGCGAAACAAAAGTGGGAAAGGCTTTCTGGATTTGTTATTTAATTTTTCTCCTTGCAAAATGAATGTTAAACACAAACGACTTGGGAATCGACAAAGCGTTTAACGTCCGGAATATTAAGCGCTGTTCTAATAACCACTTGGTTAACGTTTGAAGTGTTTTCCCACCAATAATCGTTGCATCTGCAGTACGTGAGATAAAATTCCACCAGTAAATCGAATAATTGAAAATATTTTATTATGTTATTTTGCTCGGGTGGTTTCAGTGAATAAAGGATCAAAAGATTTAAAATTTAAATGAACTATAGTAGTTTTTTCCAAAGCAAATATCTAGTTATAAATGGTTTAGACTTTATGAAAAACGTTGTTGTGATGAAAAGATTACTGGAGAGGATGTTTTGTAACTAAATGTTTTAAAATGTAAGACTATTTACATAAGCAATACGTGTTTTATTTAATTAATTTTTCATACGATGTATCTGAATCTTATTAAAACTTTAATCGCGAATTGCAATTAATTTAAATTTTTAACGATTTTGATATTAATCTTTTAAACTGCGTTATGAATTATTTAAAACAATATATTAAGTTTTTTACATAAAATGCTGGTTCAAACCAGAGTAAAACTTTTCTTATTATAAGGCTATTAAGCATAAAAAGTAAATTAAATTACTTTTCCATAAAATTTAAATTATCTTCTTTCATATTTACTTAATTAAGATATGAAACATTTATTAACCCTACTTTACCCCACATTTCGCCCCTTACTCAGGGCTATGTAGCCCTTACCTGTTAAGAATTTTTATTTTCTGAGATCACCGTCTTAACAGGTAAGGCGAAACATAATAAATTAATAAATATATTTAGTTACTGGCACTTAATAAAATATATTTTCTTTATGATTAAAATATATTTATTAACTGCCAGGTGAGGTGAAATCCGGCTTTGATCTGTGCACATTAGACTAAATGTCCCCAAGTAATGTAGTACAAATGTCCTTCTGATCCTAAGAAACTCAATATCAAATGTTTACATAAAATGTTTTTTTCAAACAGAGTAAAGCTTTTTTTATTATAATGCTATTAAGCGTAAATATTTAAATTAAAAAGCTTTTTTTTATAAAATGTAAATTATCTTCCTTCATATTTGTCTTAAAGTGATGATATGAAACATTTAAGAAATCTGAAGTAAAAAATCAATTCAAACAAATGCTGAAACATACACATATACATCCTTCCATTTTATTATATATATATATATATATATATATATATATACTGTATAAAGGAGCAGTACAAATTCATTGTCATGTCCATTCACCAATATCTGAAGATATATTTTTTAGCTTGTAATTTTTCCAAAAGGATCTAATTCGTAAAAATGAATCAACTCATTATTGAAACGCAAATGCTAAATCAATAAAAATGACGAAAGAGCACATTGTTTCGCTCCATAATCCGAAAAATACACAAGGCATAAAAATAAACACATTCCAAACACAGAAATTGGAATTTTAAAACCAATAATTGTTTTTAATTGAATACATCAAGATGAAAGGCATCGAAATTACGAAACGGGCGAAACAAAAGTGGGAAAAGCTTTCTGGATTTATTTAATTTTTCCCCTTGCAAACTGAATATTAACACAAACGACTTGGGAATCGACAAAGCGTTTAACGTCTGGAATATTAAGCGCTGTTCTAATAACCATTGTTTAACGTTTGAAGTGTATTCTCTCCAATAATCGTTGCATCTGGAGTTCGTGAGTTAAAATTCCACCAGTAAATCGAATTAATGAAAATATTTTATTATGTTCTTTTTTTTACTCGGGTTGTTCCAGTGAATAAAGGATCAGGAGATTAAAAATTTAAATTAGCGGTAGTAGTTTTTCCAAAGCAAATATCTGGTTATTAATGGCTTAGACTTAATGAAAAACGTTGTTGTGATGCAAAAGATTACTGGAGAGGATGTTTTATTTTTTTATAACTAAATGTTTTAAAATGTAGGAATATTTGCATAAGCAATACGTGTTTATTTAATTAATTTTTCATACGAAGTACCTGAATATTATTACAACTTCAATCGTGAATTGCATTTAATTTAAATTTTGAACGGTTTTGGCATTAATCTTTTAAATATATCCTGAATTAATCAAAACATTCTATTAAATGTTTTACATAAAAGTACTAGTTCAAACTGTTGTATAACGTTTCTTATTATAATGCTATTAAGCACAAACATTTAAATTAAATTATTTTTTCATAAAATGTAAATGATCGTCTTTCATGTTTACTTTACAATGAAGATATGAAACATTTATTAATTTTATTTTACCCGACATCTCGCCCCTTACCCATGACTATGTAGCCCCTTACCTGTTAAAAGGAAATGGGAGAAACATATTAATAATGATAAAGAAAATATATATATTAACTTTCAGGCGAGGTAAAGTTACAGCTGTGATCTGCACATCTTAGACTAAATGCGACCAAGTGTTGCATTAAATATGTACTCTTGTGCCTATGAAACTCGATATTAAATGTTTTACATAAAATTTTAGTTGAAGCTAATGAAAGACATTCATTATATAGCAGGTAAGCGTAAAAAAATTAAATTAAAATACTTTTTCTAAAGATGTAAATTATCTTTCATATTTGTCTTACAATGATTATATGAAGCATTTACGAAATCTGGAGTACAAATCAATTCAAGCACATGATGAAACATACACATATACCTCCTTTAATTTATTTATTTATTATATAAATATATGTGTATGTATAATCTACCTACTTACTGTAAAAGGAGCAGTACAAATTCATTGTTGTGTTCATTCATCATTATCTGAAGGTATCTTTTTTCTCCTGATAATTTTTCAATAGGATCTAATTCGTAAAAATTAAATCGTCTCATTATTGAAACGCATATTCTAATTCAATAAAAATGACAAAAGAGCACATAAACACATTCGAAACACAGAAATTGGAATTTTAAAACCAATAATTGTTTTTAATTGAATGTACCAAGATGAAAGGCATCGAAATTACGAAATGGGCGAAACAAAAGTGGGAAAGGCTTTCTGGATATGTTATTTAATTTTTCCACCTTGCAAACTGAATATTAAACACAAGCGACTTGGGAATCGTCAAAGCGTTTAACGTCTGGAATATTAAGCACTAATAACCACTTGGTTAACGTTTGAGGTGTTTTCCCTCCAATAATCGTTGCATCTGCAGTTCGTGAGATAAAATTCCCCAAGTAAATCGAATTAATGAAAATATTTTATTATGTTCTTTTTGCTCGGGTTGTTTCAGTGAATAAAAGATCAAGAGATTTAAAATTTAAATTAGCTGTAGTGGTTTTTCCAAAGCAAATATCTGGTTATTAATTGTTGTTTATGAAAAAGTTGTGTTGAAAAGATTACTGGAGAGGATGTTTTATAACTAAATGTTTTAAAATGTAAGAATATTTACATAAGCCACTTGTTTATTTAATTAATTTGTCATACGAGGTATCTGAATCTTATTAAAACTTTAATCGTGAATTGCAATTAATTAAAATTTCTAACAGTTTTAATATTAATCTTTTAAGCTGTGTTCTGAGTTATTGAAAACATTATATTACACTATTTTATTTAAAATATTAGTTGAAACCAGAGCATTTTTTTTTCTTTTTATAATGCTCTAAAGTTCAAAAATTTAAATTAAATTACCTTTTCATAAAATGTAAATTATAGTCTTTCATATTTGCTTTAAAATGATGATACGAGCAAATGAAAAAAATTATTAATTTTACTTTACCCCACATCTCACCCTTTGCCCAGGGTTATGCAACACCTTACCAGTTAAAATGGTGAAGATGAAAAAACTATAATGATGATAAAGAAAATATATTTATTAACTGTTCGGTGATATATAATCCCAGCTGTGCATCTTAAACAAAATGTGACCTAGTGATACAATAAAAATGTCCTTCTGTACTTTTTAAATTCCGATATCAAATGTTTTACATAAAATGTTTTCAAACTAATGCAATCATTTTATTATACTGATATTAAGCGCAAAAATTTGAATTAAATTACTTTTCATAGAATTTAAATTATCTTCTTTCCTATTCGTCTTAAAATGATTATATGAAATATTTATTAACTTTACTTTACCCCACATCTCACCCCATACCAGTTAAAAAAAAAGGACCGAAAAACAACAACAATGATAAAAATATATACTTATTAACTGTCAGCGAGATAAAATTCTAGGTGTGATATGCGTATCTTTGACTAAATGTCACCAAGTGGTACAGTAAAAGTAGTCCTTCTGGGTCTCCGAAACTTGCTATTAAATGCTTTACATAAAATTCTAGTTCAAATCAGACTATAAATTTTCTTATTATAAAGCTATTAAACATAAAAAGTAAATAAAATTACTTTTTCATGAAATGTAAATTATTATATTCCATATTTGCCTTAAAATGTTGTTATGAAGCATTTATTAATCTTACTTCGCCCCTTACTCAGGTCTATATCTTACCTGTTAAGAAGAGAGGGGGAAAAAACCTTAGTAATAATAAAGAACATATATTTATTAAGTATCAGAGAGAGAGATCCCAGTTGCAATATGTGCTTGTTAGATTAAATGTCACCAAGTGATACTGTAAAATATTTATCGTATTAAATATTAGTCAATCATGTAAAACTTATTTTTATTAGTTTTATGCCTAACTTACTACCCAAACTCAGCTTGAAATGCCTTGCTTTTCCCAAGTTCTTGCTCCAAGTCTCCCAGTTTTCCAATTATTTGGTTATGGTTATAGCTGTGTAATATTTTTATTACACCAAAATATTTCTGCATATTTCTGATTTTAATTTCAAACCACATGCAATAGTACAAAAAAATCATACTCGATTAAGTTTCCTTTTTTTTTTATGGATTTAAGGAAAATATACTAACAATTCCTATATGTATAATATTACGCGTTTAACCTGAGAACATTCACTGTAGACATAGTGCATATGTAGAAAATTCGTTCTTTATACTGCTGGGGTGATGCATTATAATTAAAAAGAAGAAAAAAAATAATCTTCCAAGAGTTGTTTCAGAGTGCAATTGGAAGAGAAAACTTTTTTAGGGGGGGGGATTGGATTTCCCGATCGACAATAGATATGTTAAATGTCACAATAATCTAAAATGTATTATTTTTTTTTTAAACTGGCAGGAAATTATTATTTTTCTACAAAAAGTATTCTGCCATAATACATAGTTTTACCAGTGATATATTTTTCTTATATAAAAAATGTTTTAATTGAAACACCAATTTGAATAAACTTTTACAAACCATATATTATTTATTTTTCTTTTAAGAGGATCATTTTCATATAAATATTAATTTAAATATCGATACAATTCTAAAAAAAACTACCATTTTGAATAATATTTGTAGGATACTTCTTTTTTTGTCCAAAATATTTAATTTTTATTAATTTCCCATTTAAACCGTTAACTCTTGATGAGTTTTTTAAATTTTGGACAACAATTGTGTTGTGGTTTTAATACAGCTGGCAATTCAGAGACAGTTAATCTTTATGCCATTAGCAAGGGCTGCTGTTACTCATTTAGCACTACCTAGGGAGCACGTGTAGATTGAAGATATGCGACAGACGCGAATAACACTGCCCCCACAACGCTCTATGATCATGCAAGACAGGGACCTACGATTTAAGGTAGATCCGAACCATTACAAATATCCATGCCTCCACCAGGATTCGAACGTGAAACATGTGATACTACTACTATTACTACACCACACTGCATCCCTGTGCCTAGAGTTGAGTTCTCAATTTACATTTTGGGAATGATGAACTTGAGAAGTCTGATTGGGCTCTGTGACTCTCTACGGTCATATGAGCCAACGACCTACGGCTTAAAGTGGATTCGAACCACTATAAATATCCATGGCATTGCCGGGACTCGATTCCGAAACCTGTGGTATTCAACACCAGAGCGCTAGCCACTCGGCCATCAGCCCCCGATTCCAAACAATTAACATACATCCATGCCACAGTCAGGATTCAAATCAGAAACCTGTGGTCCCATCAATTGTTTTATATGAAGTTTAGTTTTATTGAGAAAAATTAGTCAGTAGTTTCTGTTGCTTTTACTTGCTTAGGATTTTTATCAAACTATTATACTGAATTTTCAACAAATTGAAATTTAATTTAAATTACTTTTAATTAAAAAAATTCTACCAGAAGAAAATAATTTAAATTAATTCTTAAAGAATACAATTCAAAACCCTGCATTTATTTATTTTATAGCAATTATCCAAAATAAAACGTGATTATTTGTTTCTGACATCTCCAGTCGTTAAAATATGCCAAAATTAAGCATTATTTTATCAAAAACTACCTGAATCCTTTTCTTCGCACACCCACATAAAAAAAAAAAAAAAAAAAAAAAGGTAGCTACTACCCTACTCATAAAACATTCTGCCAAAAATGGCGATACAAAAATAATTTATATCTTAAAAATACTTCCTTATTTCCTTAAAATTAATCTTAATGCAGGCCTCTACCTCATTACTTCTGAAGTATTGGATTTCTGAAGTCATTAGTTATCTCCTTTCGTATTCCTCTGCATCTTAAATCTGTTTCCAGGGGGAGGCTCTTATTACAAAAAGAATTATAGAGCAACGGTTAACCATCGTCTATCATTTTGTTCAATATCCTGAAAGAGAGAAAAAGGGCTATTTTTCATATTTTCGTCTCCCAATTATCCTTTTTTTTCCCCAAAAGCCTCTCCTGTAAGAGTTTGTTCGGCCCTCGCAAACCTTTTATATGCAAACCATTATTCTCTTTTATGAATCGTTTAGCTACTTTTGCATTTGATGGATAGTAATGGATTGGATTAAATAGAAATGTTTCTCAATGTTTCCTTCCGTAAGTAAGTCAAAATATTGTCTTTGAAGTCGTAATAATGATCTTTCTTGCTAGTATTTAAGACAGAAATACATAATTTTGTAACAACATGAATAATATAGTAAATTATTATCCTTAATAATATATACAGCATTAATAATATATAATTTATGATCTTTAATATATATGCCAAAGATGCATAATTTTGTAATACCATTTATAATATATAAATTATTATCTTTAATATGTAAGCAGAAGATGCATAATGTTGAAATAACATATAAACTATTATCCTAAATAATATATACAGCACTAGTAATATAAAAGTTATGATTTTTAATATGTAAGCCAAAAATACATAGTTTTCTAACATTAATAACATGCAAATTATTATTTCTAATATCAGTACTATGCTAAAATATAACCGTAATTTCTACCAATCAAAAAAGTATTACGAAAGTTGTCTGTAATTATAATTTTTTTTTAGTCTGTTGCGAATTTGTTAATCTGTCTTGTCTTATAAAAGGGATAAATAATTTATTTCTCATATACTAATGCTTATATCTTTTCATGAATCCATTATCTACTTTTACATTTGATAGATTAAATAAAACATCAAGTGTTTATCAGTTTATGTGAAATGCTTACATATGAATTTCCTTCTATAAGTAAGTCAAAATATTGCCTTTGCCGTTATGATAATGATTTTCTTGTTAAAAAGGGTTATTTTTCATATTTTCGTCTCCCAATTATCCTTTTTTTCCCGAAAAGCCTCTCCTGTAAGAGTTTGTCCGGCCTTCGCAAACCTTTTATATGCAAACCATTATTCTCTTTTATGAATCGTTTAGCTACTTTTGCATTTGATGGATAATAATGGATTGTATTAAATAGTAATGTTTCTCAATGTTGCCTTCTGTAAGTAAGTCAAAATATTGTCTTTGCCGTTAGGTTTAATGATTTTTTGTTAATATGTAAGCCAAAAATACATAATTTTGTAACAACGTTAATAATATATAAATTAGCATCTTTAATAATATATACAACATTAGTAATATATAAATTAGCATCTTTATTAATATATACAACATTTGTAATATATAAATTATTTTTATTTATTTTTTTTTATTTCCAATGGCAGATTATGAACAGTTACAGCAAAAAAAAGAGCAACGAAAAAAAAACATACGACATACAACAACAACAAAATAATACAACAAAACAGGCTGAAACAGAGTTCATTAATCTAACAATAATGCCAAGTTGCAGATCTTTTAGCCACTAAAAAGTGTTACCAGGTGCACTACGGGGAGGTAGATCTTCTGCGCACCCTGTATAAATTATGATCTTTAATATATAAGCCAAAAAATAGATAGCTTTTGTAACAACATTAATAATATGCAAATTATTATTTTTAAACATCAGTACTATGCTAAAATATAACCGTAGTTTGTACTAATAAAAAAAAAAAGTATTACAAAAATTACCTGTAATTATCATTTTTCAGTCTCGTTTTTAAAAGCGTTTCTCTTGAGAATTTGAAAATCTGTCTTGCTTATAAAAGGCAAAAAAAATGTTTTCTCATGCTAATGCTTTTATATTAATGCCATGTTAGCATATGCTAATATGCTAAGGCACTATCTTTATATGAATTTTTTTATCTACTTTTACATTTCATAGATTAGATAAAACAGTAAGGGTTTATCAGTTTTTGTAAAATGCTTACATATGAGTTTCCTTCTGTAAGTAAGTCAAAATATTACCTTTGCCGTTATAATATTGATTTTTCTTGTTAATATGCAATCCAAAAATACTTTAATTTTGTAAAAACATTAATAATATGTGGTATTTTATATGTGAACCACAGGGTGAGCAGAAGATCGACCTCCCGTGGTGCACCTGGTAACACTTTTCAGTGGCTAAAAGATCTGCATCTTGGCATTTTTGTTAGATTAATGAACTCTGTTTCAACATGTTTTTGTTGTATTTGTTGTAATATTTTGTTGTTGTTGTATTTGTTGCATTATTTTGTTGTTGTTGTATTATTTTGTTGTTGTTGTATGCTGTATGTTTTTTTTTTCGTTGTTCTTTTTGCTGTAACTGTTCATAATCTGCCATTGGAAATAAAAAAAATAAAAAAAATAAAAAATATGTGAACCACTAATCTCCTATAAATGGCTTAAGTACTTTTGACTTTAATGCAATATAATGGAGTGGATTAAAAAGCTTTTAAATATAAGTAAACTTCTGATTTAAACAACATAAACTACTAAACACATTAATTTTAGGTCATTTATTCATATAATTTTCTATTTGTTGCAGATTATTTGTTATGCGTATGAGATGGCAGAAAAAATCTAAAATCTCTTCATTAAATTTATTTAAAAATATTTTTCAATTTTTTTTTTTTTTTCCTTCTCTATATTATCCCTTTCTTTAAATGTTTCTCTTAAATGTTTTATTTCCGTCCACCATAGCGAATCTTTTAATTGGCACTAGAATGTTTATTTTCTTCTGTGAATGGCTTAACTCTTTATCTTTCAATAGATAATAATGGATTGGATAAAATATAAATTGCTTCCCTTGTATAAGAAATCATGTTTTTGTTTCAGTATATAAATATAATTTTTTTAAAATTACTCTTGGCATTCATAATAAGGATTCCATGATTAATATGTAACATGCAATTTATTATAAATTATTAATTATTAAAAATTACACAGAACTATTACATATTAGTTTTATTAAAAATGTAACTAAAAGAAAACTTAAAGTTTAAATGATGGGTAGTCATCTCTTTTATACGTATCGCCTACTTTTGTATCTCTGTTAGTAATACAATTTTCTAACCGCCCTCCAATTCCACAGTAATGGGGATTTGTAAAGTTTGGAAGGAATTTTACTTTATAAAATTTATAAGACAGAGTTGCAGCCAGTTAAAACATATAACAATAATTACTTACTACTTTATAATGGACTTTTGCCATTTTTGGCAGTTTCATGTAATATAGTTTCGTGTATTTGAGCTTCAAATACAATTCCACTGCCTTTCATATTTAAATCCTTATTTTATCATTATCAATTATGTGAAATTGGTGTCCATCATGCCTCTATCATTGCATAGAGCCATGATGGATGGATTATTGCTAGGACATTAACAAATTTCATGCTTCTAAGTCTGATAAAATTACATGTATTTAATTAAATTATTAATGAGATTCCCAAAACTGATGTTGCAAAAAATATACTGGATATCTGGGTCAATTTTTGTATGGAATAAAAGAAGGTCTATATTAGAAATATTCAAGCAGTTTCTTTCTTTCATCATAATATGATTAACAGCACTAAAACCAGATACCACAAGATCTGAGCTAGGAAAAGGTATCAATAAACTGAATATCATTTTCCACAAATTTAGATATAAGAAAAGCGAGGTTTTTGTTTATTTTTCATATTGCTTTATCTCAAATTTATGTTTACTTTCTTCATCATATCTAATTTCTAATATTATTGGCAAGTTGTATCTGCCTCTTCAATATTTGCTGTTAAAGAATTTTTCATCCAGTCATACACCTTCAATTTCAAAATATACTCACATTATTTTTCCCATGTCCAATTTAAGTTCTTTAAGGTAGTTACTGAATCTGTCAATATCCTCTGGAGTTACATCATTTTTATAGATAACTCAGGAAACTGATGCAGTTCTCCCTTCAATAGATTATAGCAAAGTAGTTCGAGTTTGTCAATAAATAATGACACTATTACATTGACAACATATATAAGTTTTATTATCTCTTGAAGCTGCAAATTGACACCATTAAATCTTATGAAAATATCTGCCAAATAAAAGACATCATTTTTTATTCCTTTGAACCGTTGACAACAGTTTGGTCTCATTATTACTTTAAAATAATGCTATGAAAAGGTTTTTACATAATACTTTTTTAAAATGTGTAAATGGAATTTTTTAAAGTTAGTTAATTAAAAAAAAGAAAAGTGCTTCATTATGGGACAAAACTCCTACGGCCCACTATAAAACCTGGAACGCCCACTATTGGGTGGTATGAACCAGGTTCACTACCATTGGTTTAAATGGTGATTAATTATGATGATTTGGTCTAGTAATTTTTTTGTTGAACATTATTGGTTCTCGTGTTCAAACTGATGCATGCGACGAATAGTCCATAGGTAGGTGATGGAGATGGACATCGTGAGGAATTTTAAGGTGACTATCCTGCATTTATGTGTTGGAGGAGAAAAAAATAATTCGGTAAGTTTATTCGATAAGATCTTGCAGATTTGACTACCAAAACCTCAACTCTTTGGAACTTAACGCCTTAGCAATTAAAATCTTGAACATCTGACTTGTGTGGAATACCAAATTACGGATGACCAGAAGGATATTTTTACTGTATGATTTGATGTCATTTAATCCAAGATGCATAGATCACAACTGTGATTTTATCTCGCAGACAGTTAATAAATATATTTTTTGTTATCATTATCACTGTTTTCATCCTCACCTTTTCAACTGGTAAGCGGCTACATAGCCCTGGGTACGGGATGAGATGGGGGCAAAGTAAAGTTAACAAAGTTTCATATCATCATTTTAAGGCAAATATGAAAGACGATAAATATATTTTTTTCAATGCAGCTAGCAAACAGACATGGACGTCTTGGATGCCTTAAGGCCAGCTCTGCACAGACGTTACTCACTTTGCATTACCCAGGGCGCACGTGTAACTTGAAGATAAGCAACGGACGCTGAGTAACAATGCCCCCGCAAAGCTCAATGAACATATTAGACCGGGACCTACGGTTTAAAGTGTGGATTCGAAACACTACACACATCCATGGCACCGCCGGGACTCGAACCCCGAAACCTGGAGTACCGAGCGCCAGAGCGCTAGCCACTCGTCCATTCAGGGCCCCAAGACGATAAATATTAGTCAGACAATGGGAACATCCATTCCATGATCGTGATCCAGATAAGTTTCAAACCAATTTGACCCTCAACTTGTGTATTCACAACAGAGTCTCTTTAAACTTGACCACGGAAACCTTTGGTGGAGACCCCGAGATCCCAGTAACTCTTTAATTAGGCTAACATCTTAATGGCAGCGATTATTTTACGGATACATTTTACTACTTGCGCAACATTCAGTTCGCATAGGTAAACTGAAATTAAATTCTTGCTGAGTTATAGTAATTAGTAAAGAGCTTAGTGCCCCCTCTTCTTAAAGGGGCCGTGATTTCATTAAATATTCTGTCCTACTACACCTGTTATATAATTTAAGAATGAATTGTTTGTTCGTTTTTTTACTTGCTTGAGAGTAATAACCTTATATAAAATTTCATAATTAGAGCAAGATCCTTTAAACAACAAATAGGTTTTAAAATTTTAACAATGTAGTTTTAAATTTATAAGCTTAAATGAGTGTAACTACATACAATCTAAACATAAATACTGCATATTGTTTCATCTAAAGTAAATTTTAGTTCAAATAATTTATGAATTTAGACATATATGAAGTATATTTTCGCTTGCTTGGAAAATATGGTAAAATTAAACAAAATTTAATAATGCGAAAATTTCTATTTGTATATTATTATATTTATAATAATATACAAATATATTATTATATTTACAATAATATACGAATATATTATTATATTTATAATAATATACAAATAGATATATTATTATATTTATAATAATATTGTATTACTTAATAAGAATAGAATTGAATAGTTTTGATAATCTTGTACATTTTACCATTATAAACAGTAGATGCATAAACTGAATGTTAACATTTAACTTAATTTAACTTAACACTTATATGTTAAAATATCCGTTAAATATTAGTTAAGTAAAAACATTTTTTTTTTTTTTTTTTTTTTTTTTTTTTTTAGCCTGTTCAGCAGCCCAAATTTAGCCCACAAAGATACTTTTACTGCTGGTGCTATAAAGATAATATAGTATACTTTTCATATAGTATCTATTCCACAATAATTTATATAATATTTATACGAAATGGTGATTAATTTGCCTCAATACATTATCATGGAGATCTAAACATCAATACATTAATTATATCAATCCTGCAGCCCAAATTCAGCCCGCAAATATACTTTTCCTACTGGTGCTAAAAATTTAAACTACTTTTTACATAGTAACTGCTCTTCATGATTTATATAACTATTCTTCAAGATTTATACAGTAACTATTTTTCATGATTTATATAGTAACTATTATTCATGACTTATATATTATTAGTACAAAAGGGTTTTCCTTTGGACCAGTACACTATTTATCATGACGATCTAAACACCAACACATTAATTGTATCCACCCTGTATAACTATCACCAGAGTATCGACCTAAATGATCTCGCATCAAATATTCACATTAAAAAAAATATGAATCTTTAAATGAAGCTTCCTTTATTATTAAAAACTCGTTCATCAATCATTTTACATTACATATCCAAAGACTGCAAACATCCATTTGAAGGTCATGATCCAGATAAGTTTGAAACCAATTTGAACCTTAACATACGTATTAACAAGATAACCTCTTTAAATTTGACCACGGGAACTTTCCGCGGAGACCTCGAGATCACAGCGACCCTCTTAATTACGGCCAACGTCTTAATGGCAGCAATTATTTTGCGGATATATTTCCTACCTGCGCCACATTCAGTTCGCATAGGTGAACTTAAATTAAATTCTTGCTGAGTTATAGTAATTAGTAAACAGCTTAGTACGTCCTCTTCTTAAAAGGGCCGTGACTTCATTAAATATTCTGTCCTACTACACCTGTTATATCATTTAAGAATGAATTGTTTGTTCTCAACCTGCTTAATAATAACATCATATAAACTTTAATAATTAGAGCAAGATTCTACAATATGTTTAACAAATACGTTTTAAGCAACAACAAATATGTTTTAAAGTTTAACAATGTAATGTTAAATTTGTAAGCTTAAATGAATGTAACTACTTATAAAAACAAATATAAACTATCATCGCTTGTTTTCATCTAAAGGCAATTTTAATTGAAATATTTTATGAATTCAGACATGTAGGAAGTATATTTTTGTTTGGTTGAGAAAAAATGACAAAATTAAACAAAATTTAATAAAGCGAAAATTTGTATTTCTATATTATTATGATATTTATAATGACTAGCACTCTGTCCTTTGGTACCACAACTTGTTCGAATACTGGCAGTGGCGTGGATATTTATTAGTGGTTCGGAATCTACACTAAACTGTAAGTCCTGGTCTAATTAGCCCAAAAGTGTGCACAAAATGACCGTAGAGCGACAAACCAAATCATTGGGGCAACAGCCTGTGGTGGACTAAGGCTGTTGGCCCACTAGCAGATTTCAGAGTTGGAGATGCTTTCTTTTTACGGGGTGGGTTTGTCAGCTTTAAAGTCATATCGGACAGGACCCTACGATTTAGAGTGGATTCGGAACCACTAGAGACATCAATTGACCACCGGGACTGATATCTGAAACTAAAACTTATGGTACAGATCGCTAGCCATTCGGCCAACAGGCTTCATTAACTACAAACACTGTTTAAAAAATTAATATCAATATAAATGCTTTGATATTATTATAGTAAGTAAGGAATGTGTTAGAGTTACACGATTTGACAGTTACGTTGAATATTTGGAATTTTTGGATTTTCTACAATGAAATACGCAAAACGCAGAACTGTGAAGTTTTCCATCTGCCGTATGCGATAAGAATTACAAGTCAAGTATTCATAGCTTAAAAATTAAGATAAATAATTTAAATATTCTGCGATTACGATATACCTAAGTCTTTCATTACTTGTTTTCGTCTTGCAAAAATATATAGAATATAAAAATTCAACTTACAGTGTCAGTTTATAATAAAAACACATTGTTATGATTTAACAGCGGTCATATTTTAAAGTAATAATTATCAAAAGTTTATAAAACTATTTGAGTTAGAAATTTTAGCATAATTATCAAACCATTTAAAAAAAATTAGGAAAAAAAGAATATAAAACAAATAAATTTTTAAGGCTTAAAAATATTTGTAAAAAATGAAAATTTATTGTTGAGATTTACAATTGTTGATATAAATGAAAGAATACTTATATTTGAATATTTTAAATCGCTTTCTAGTATATATGCTGAAATAAAAACCCAATTTGGAATATTTTTTAAAGTGTACTCGTAGAAATGAGGCTGAAACGTTTCGTGATTCTAATTTAAAAAGCAAATGCATTTTACAACTTTGTAAAGAAAGTAAAACAATAAATCAATTTTTAATTTTAATTGGAAGAACTCATTCTACAATACAGTTAATAATTAAAAGATTTGCTCCTTCTTTCGCGTTACTTAATTAGCATGAAGAGGTCGATAATGTTTATCAGCTCTTATGATCTTCGATTCATTACTTGTCAATTGGAAAAAAATTTGAAGTTAAGTGCTTCGCATAATATAGTTGAGTTTCAAAATGCTTGAGTATATGTATCAATAAGTACAGTATGAAGAGTATAAATAAGTACAGTACGTAGAGAGATTGGTTTCCAAGATAAAAATAATCGTAAATTGCATTCAGCTTTGCAAAAAAATTCTGATTCTGAATTTTGGAAAAGTCTTATCTTCTCAGGAGAGAATGAGCTCAACATTTTTTTTGTTCTGATGGATTTAAAAGATGTGAAAAAAAAAACACAGAAAAGGATCCAAAAAAATCTTTTATAAGTGAAATTTGACGGAGGCTCCGAACTTGTTTGGCGTTTCATGAACGCCTTTGGTGTGAGAAATTTAGTCATGGCTGAAAGAATCAGGAATGATAATATAATCATTGCTATAATAAGGAATAACGTACCGTCAAATCCTTTAAAAACGATAATTAACTGTGAATACGTTTTTATGCACTAGTGTATTGGATTATGATTTTATGCCCGATTGTATTGGGATTATGATTTCTAACAAGATTGTATTGAGACTATGATTTCATGCAAAATTGTATTGGAACTATGATTTTATGCAAAATTGTATTGGGATTATGATTTCATGCAAGATTGTATTGGGGTTATGATTTCATGCAAGTTTGTATTGGGGTTATGATTTCATACAAGGTTGTGTTGGGGTTAGGATTTCTAACAATAGTGTATAGGGATTATGATTTCATACAAGAATATATTAGGATCGGCTTTTATGTGCACGATTGAATTGTGATTAGTTTTTATGCACTATTATATTGCGATTACATTTATATGCAGGATAAGGATTCCAACCATACAGTTTTAAGACCCAGACTTTGTGTGTAATATAATACACTAAAATTTCGATTTCCCCAATAGTCGATGGATATCAGTACTATTGAAAATTTGTGGGCTATTTGAAACAACAACGTGGAACAATCTAGATCAATAAATAGCAAAAAGTGATTTTTTTTATCTTTAAGAAAAATGGAACCCTATTCCTATCCAATTATTTCGAAACTAGTCGAAAACATGCCACGAAGATTGCAAGCTATTATAAAGCCAAATGATACCCAACGAAACATTAATTGCTAATTATTTGTAACAAAATTTAAAAATTATTTTGACTGAATGAATATTTTTGCACTGTTTGATAAATTGACTAATTTAGATTTGCTTGTTTTAAATATACTAATGATTCATTTCCTTGAATTGGAATAAAAAGTTAAATATAAATTAAATGTTTGCATGTATTTTAATTTTATTTTAAGGTCTGAAATTTCAGACATAATTTAAATACATATTAAAGGCTGTACGGTTACTATAATATTTACATTCTACTGTTATTGTATACGCCTACTATAGTTTTAGTAATCCATTTATCATTATTTAAGATTTATGTCTTATTTAAATCATAAACAAAGTTAGAGGTACATGCAACAAAACAATTTGTTTCAGAAAATGTTTTTACCAACTGAGCTGGGTGAAGGCTTACATTTAATGGATTTTATTCCCACAAAGTATGATCAGCATCCATTAAAATAATTAATGTCTTTGTGTTTCCAAGCGTTTTAAGTTTTTCCTAGAAATTATTTTAAGACCATCGTAAGGAAGGAGTATTTTAACAGATATAACATAATATAAACACAAAATATAAAATAGACATCATTACTAACAAAAACCATTATAAAATAAGCCATTTAGAAAAGAAAATGCTTGAGTTATTTTCTTTTTGAAACATTTTGGAAAATATGTATAAAAAGATATTAGTTAAAATTTATTTATAAACATTGAAACAAATAAAGTTTTCTTCATGTTTAAACATTTATAAAAATTAATCAATAATTATTGTTTCAATATCGCGTTATACATATTTATATGTGGATCTGAATGACCGAATAAAACTGTCAACAATACATAAAAAAATTCTAAGTATCATAATTAAATTGACATGTAGTTTTGTTAATTCTGCTTTATCTCAATTTATCCTGATGGTACACAAAAAAATGAGATAATTTTAAGAATGATCGAAAAATTGTAATCAAACTTTTATAAAAACCAAAATTCATTAATTCAGAATGATCTTTTAAATTTGATTGATCTCTTGTTCAGCTTTGAACATGACCGTGAATAAAATGAATTATTGCACTGTATTTTTGAAAATAAATAAATAAGCATGAATAAATATAATGAAAAGATAAATGGATTAAATTATTGATTGAGTATATCCCATTTTTTATATATACATAATACATCACAACATTTTTAAACTGAAAAGAGATCAAGATTCCCCATTGCCTACGAGGTTATAAGACTTTATGTCGAAAATAAGGTATTGTTAAAATTTTATAATACACATCATCAATTATATAAACGTAAAAATAGAAACTTGCATCCAAAAGCATTTTATATTTTGTTTCAGGGCTCTTCAAAATATATTTTTACATTCTGGTATTTTTTTTCAGAAGACACAAAGTCGATGGGTGTAGCTAAAATCTATGGAGCTTAGCTTTTGGTAAATATATTTTTATGCAAAATCAGAAAATAGTACATTTTTCTTTCGATTAATTAAAATAAGTGGTTGAGACGGTTTGAGACTATTTTAATGAATTTATTCATCAGCGTATTTTCCATTGACACATTGATTTCTTGTTTTTGTAATGTCTCCTCTTTTGTTGAAATATAAGATCATCAGGATATATATCCAATGACAAATTATTGTTTCTACTGATGACTTTGCAAAACCGTCTGCTGGATCATTCTCTGTAAAAGCCAACATGCGCAGAATCCAGATCAATTCAACAGTTAAAACGGTATTTGAGATGTTTTCTAGTTGACTTCCTTGTAGCTTAATACCACGATTGTATGGAAATAAGGATGATATAAATTTGATTCAAAAATATAAATAGAAAATATATCGAAATAATTAAAATTAGTGCACTTGCTTCACCTGTAAAATGCTGTTGTAATTAAAAGATTTGCCCTGAAAAAGACTTTTTAGGAGACAGTAATCATAACAGCTATTGAGTGTTTTAGCTATGTCTTAGATGCTTCTGAGGCTAAAATAATCTTTTCTTTACAGTGTTTATTTTTGTACTGTTCAAAAAGGTGTTTTAGAACATGATGGGGTAACAGTTTGTTTTGAAAGGGTAAATCGTCAAGATGAAATGTGATTTTCGAATGTTTACCAACTAATGGTAAACTGGAAATTATATTAAAATGACGAATGTTTATGTTCACTAGAAGGCTCACAAAAATCACTAGAGGTTCAAAAATCTCTAGAGTTCACTAGAGGTTTTAATCTTAAGAAGAGATTTCCAAATCTAAGACCAATATCAGAAGATGAATCGAACTTTGATACTAAAGCGCTCTGGCAACATAAACTGTAAGGAAAATTGATCAAATTGTGTAAAACAGAGTGAGAAGTTCCTTTAGAAAACCATGGCACGAAACTAAAACTAAATGTTTTACAGTGTTGAGAATTTGGAGATTACTATGGATAGAAGAGATAAAAATAGGAGACCTATATTCGATAGTGTTTCGAATAGAGAGTGTTCGGGAAGAATTTTAATTAGTTTATCCGGAATGCCATCACTGTCTGGTGAAGTAATGGTAGCTGGGGATATAGAATCTTGTAATTCACTGAAAGTAAATGGCCTATTATAGCTATGAGAAATATCGTCTAAAAGATAACAGGGGAATAAATTGTTAGTTGGAGGGAAACCAGCAAATATATGCTTGTTGATTCAAATCTGTAATTACCAATACTTATTTCTTATTGCTAGCGAGAAATCATTTCTGGTATAGTAATTTTGATAATCTTGTAAATTTTACCATTATAAGCAGTAGATGCATAAACTGAATCTTAATATTTTCTTTTAAGTTGTGAAATTGCACGACGAAGCCTGGTAGAAATTTTTGGGTGTGATCCAAAAACTCGCTGGAAAGTTGAGTGAACACTAGACACAAAAGTTTTTTTAATGTTGTAAATTCTATTGCACTATGTCTGTCCCTCTGTTGCACCAAGGATGAGTCAGTCGGGGAGAAATTCTGCAGTTTTCTTCTCATTATTATTTAAAGTATTGAGCAGGAAATACTGTGAAACAGAATTTGGCCCCTAGTGTGGCATTTAGGGTCCTATTCTGATTCGCAGTAATTCCTGCCAACAATTCAACTTTTTCTTCAAGGAAAAAGGTTAAGCCACATAATGACCTGTGTACAAGTTTTTTTAAGTATAGTAAAGTTGAAATGATAATTACATCTGCATATTTATTGTAAAAAATGTGTTGAAGTAAATGAAGAAATTCAAAGTATGTTATGTATCTTTACTGGAATAAGGGGAAATCCATCAGAGATGGAGAAATCAATTTGGGGAGATCAATCAGAAAAAATGGGGAAATCAATCAGAGATGAAGAAGATGGAGTAATATGAGTTGGCGTGTTGGTGTTGGGAATGTTTAAGTAATTATTGAGTATCCAGTTGATCAAAGTATCAGAATTGGTATTTGAATAAGTAGAATTAAGAATGGAATGATAAAAATCAAAATCATAAAGAGTAATGCAAGTTGAGAGAATTTCATTTTTTCAGAGAGACTTGATTTTCCTTTGCATTCAGCCAATCGGGGGTGAATTGGTCGTTGGATAATAAATATTGACTATAGCAAAAAGTTTATGTGAACTACCTGTATGACCTGCATTTCATTTTCTGTGAGTGGAAGATATTATTCTTCCCTTAGCACTGAATTAGTTACTGCAAAGAACTGTAATTTAGTCATTAAATCATTTGATCTTTTGTAATATAATTAGACGATAAAATTTTTCCAACTTAGAATACTTCAAGAAAATAGTTGGTTCAACAGATATTAAAAGTCGTCCTATTTGCGCGTTGTCAGATATTAATCGCTTTTTCTGGTATTACAAAATGTTAACTAAATAAAAAAAATTGAATTAAAATAAGTTTTTTTTCCTCCGATAATGCGAATATTCCATTTTAAATGCTTGATGTGGGATACAATATGAAAACCTAAATTAAGAGTATACCACAGAAATTTTATTAATAAAAAAAGAGCCAAATTTATTTGTTTAGCGTTCTTAACTGATTGTTATTCCTTTTTGGAAGGTGAAAAGGCCATTAAAAGGAGTAACCTGCCACTTTGCTGCCAAAATCTTGTAAAGTATAGAAACACATTTTTTTTTCTTTGAGATTTTTTTAAATTTTAAATGTGTTTATAGGTGGTGCACTGATGGGAACAGAGATTTTCTTCATCACTTGATTGAGGGAAGAAAAGGATGCAGTTAGGCACTGACATTGTTTATTAAAAGTAATTTTTAAGTCAAAAATATAGTTATTTTCTTAAGTCCTAATTTCGCCGTATCGGTAAAATTGTTCCTAAAATAAAGGCTAAGACATATGTGAATAAAGTAAAACGTAAGTAGTGGTGTAGAAATTCTGCGGCGATTGTAATTTTATTTATGAAATGGAATGTATTTTGTCCTGGCTTTTAAAGTAACGGAATCAAGTGCAGAAGCTATGAAATTTGATAATGCAGACAATCTTGTGCATATATTTAATTATCCATATTTTTGATTCCCGTTCCAAATTTAATTGTTGCACTAACTCTACTAATCTTGCATGCTTTCACACATTTTCTCATTAAAGCTTCATGCCTTTTCTGTAATCTCCAATCTAATATTTGTTCTCAGTTGACTTTTTCCGTTTCCCATGATTTGCCAAATACTAACCTAAACGTTTTTTTAGAGTATTTTAATAGCTACTAGAAGACCCCAACTTCCGCAGTTCGTAGACCATTTCCTCTTAAACCTCGTCTCATTTCCTCTTAGACCATTGTTTCTTTACAAACTGGATTCTAATTCCTTAAATTAAATGTTAAATAAAATGGAATAAAAAATGTGATTATTCATTCGCTTGCTGAGATCACTTGATATTCAATAATACTTTGTAGCGTCCCCCGGGCTTGTTACATCTATGATATCAAAAATTAAGAATTATTTTTCACTCACTGAACAAAATATTTATTACCCTAACCAAAATGTCAATGAGCTGAATAATATTGAAATTACAAACTTGTAGGACAGCATTTATGAAGTTCCCAAAATGTCAATGAGCTGAATGATAATGAAACCACAAATTTGTAGGATAGCATTTATAAAGTTCCCAAAATGGCAATGAGTTGAATGATAATGATACCACAAATTTGTAGGACAGCATTTGTAAAGTGTCCAAAATGGCAATCTGCGGAATGATACTGAAGCCATAAAGTTATAGGATAGCATTTATAGTCAGGATTCAGTAAGTAACTCAGAACACATTAAACATGGTAAATGGTTTTTAAAAATCAGATGAATAGATTACATAAATGATATATCATTTCAATACATTACAGTTCCTATATAATAATAAAGAAAATATTTCACGAAATATTGCCTTAGGCCATAATCATTAAGGCAAATATTTAAATCGTGTTAAAGGTTTTAAGTCGAATATATTTTCCTCGGAATTAATGGTTGTTATAGATATACATTATTTTAGATCACTATATTTAAAATCATAATGTCTCAGTGGCATGAAAAACAACTTTTGAATTTATTACTTTGTCTACCATTTTCACTAATATTATTTGCGGCTATTTTCTTAAAAAAAAATCTCCTTTTCATTTTAAGAAACGTGCTTTTGTTCTATTTCATCAGTTTTGTTCTTTATTGTTAAAATATACATCGAGAAACAATATCTTTTACACATTTCAGAGACATGGTAGTCAAAACTGTATTAAGTAACAAGTTTTTAGAGTTTATTTTTTTTCTGTAACGATCACGATAAAATTGTCTAGATAGAGAATAATTTGCATAGAATAGTTATTACATGCAATATTTTCCATCGGAATAATAAACAAACAACAATAACACACCTGAGAAAATTTATTGATAATAATACTGGTCAGGTTAGTTTTTATCAAAATTCTTAATAAAGAAGTTGCATTTTTAGCTGGAATAATATTTAAACAATGATTATGATTTAAAAAAAATTTAAACTTAACTGAAGAATTAATTTAGAACAAATATTTTTAAATATATTAAAATACTCTTCATACTTCTTAAAAAAAGTTTCAGCAATAAAAATATAAACAGAAAAAATATTATTAAAGACACCATAAAATATATATATTCCATCATTTAAGTGCAAAATAGTCGGTTGCAGTAATATTTAATTTTATGATGTGTTTTTTTCAGCGCCTGATGGCCGAGTGACTAGCTCTCTGACGCTAGATGTCACAGGTTTCGGGCGCGAGTCTAGGCTGTGCCATGGAATTTTGTAATGGCTCGAATCCACTTTAAAACGTAGGTCCCTGTATAATATGACTGTAGAGCGTTAAGTTTACAACTGACAACCCATATATATATATATATAAATTATATATATATATATATATATAAATTATATATATATATATATATATAAATTATATATATATATATATATATAAATTATATATATATATATATATATATATATAATATATATAATTTTACGGCTAACTACTCAACCCCTTAACAAAAAGAACGCTTCCTGGCTCGTAATCTGCCAATAGGCAGTCGGCCTAACCCCTCCCTCCCTCCATGGAGCAATTGCACCAATGAAGAAGAATATGTATAAGATATATTATTATCAATAACAGTAACTTTTGGCGTATTTTCATTTTTTTAGTTAAAAATGTACATGATTTACATGCAAATATATATATTTATACGTACCAATTAATAAGCCACATTTAATGTACTAACTAGATATGAATACATTATTTATAACTGAAAGAAAAAATACAAAATTTTTACCATTACTTGTAGAAGGCTCTTTTTTTTTTAATTTATTCGCAAATCATTCATTTAATTTTTATCTTAACTAATCAATAAATAGAGTCTTACAGCTCACTTTATTTCTGTCACATGTCTTACTAACTTAATTAAATATGCAGAACATAAAAAAAAGTTTCTAAATATAGTCCTTGCGAAATATTTCATTCACTAAACTGGAGAGAAACTAACATTATAAAGATAATATCTTAAGCGCTACTTTTTTATGTTTTCATTATGGGCTTCGAAACGGCTGTAAAAGAATTCTCCCGATAAATACTGCTATCATTTCCTGTAGATCTACAATTCTGTTGTTACTCTTTCAATAAATTTAACGTCATTTGAAAAGTAGTGCTGATAATTTAGAGATAAACTGCAGAGACATTTTCAATAATTCTTGTAAAAAATATTTCATAGAAAAAAACTTTCGACATTTTTAACTTAATCATTTCTTGTACGTTTACAGTTAATGTTTCTGACGAAACCGACATTATTTTATTAAGGGAAACGATTACTTTATAGTTTTAGTTTTAGTGCAAGCTTGTAAAGAAATTTATATTACATAAGATTTTTGTATCAAATAAAGAAATGTTTACATATGCTGTACATAAAATTTGGATTTTTAGTTACCAATACTACATTTATTTTCATAATCAAATTATAATTTTCAGAAGAAGGAAGCATTATAATTTAATACAATTACGCATAAAGCTATAGCAGATGTTAATTTCAATTACCATTTTTTGTAAGTATGACAAACTTATAACAAAATTTAATTAATTAATGTTCTTTTGAATCCACTTTAAACCGTAGATTCGGGTCTAATATGACTGTAGAGGGTTGGGCGTAGGGCTGACAACTCTAATCCGTAAAAAAGAAAGAATTTCATGCTTCAAAATCTGCGGCCTAATTGCTGAGTGTGTAGCGTTCTGGCGCTCGGTGCCATAGATGTTTGTAGAGTTCCCGGTAGAGTTCCTGTAGTTCCCGGTCTAATATAATTGTAGAGCGTCAGACTTAGGGGGTGAAAACCTATCCCCTTAATAAGAAGAACGCCTTCTGTCTCAAAATCTGTCAATATGCATATTGCCTTGGCCCGCCATGGGCCTACTGCATCAATGAAGAAGAGGAACATGCATAAGATATATTATTATCAATAACAGTAACTTTTGATGTATTTTCACTTTCTGTTAAAATGTACATGATTCACATGTAAATATATATATATTTATATATACCAATTAATAAGCATCAATTAATGTAGAAACAAAGTATACATATATTATTTCTAACTGAAAGGACAAATATATTCTCATTACTCGTAGAGGGTTCTTCAATTTTAAATTTTATTCGCAAATCATTCATTTAACTTTTATTTTAACTAATCAATTAATATAGTCTTACAGCTCACTTTATTTCTGTCACATGTCTTACTAACTTAATTAAATATGCAGAACATACAAAAAAGTTTATAAATATAGCCTTCATTCACTGAAACTGAAGAGATACTAACGTTATAAAAATACACTATCTGGAAGAAAGTGACGGACACCCCCTCGAAAAGTAGAAAAGTCGACAATACAGCTGACACATGCGCAATAATAGGTATCACGTGTCAGCCATATCCTATAAATACTCTGTGGAGTCGACTAGAGTTGTTTTTTTTGTCAAGATGCCGCCACGGAAAGAGTTGTCTGAGTTCGAGAAAGGTGTGATGGTTGGATTGCATCTTGCCAATTTGTCAATTAGGGAGATATCCTGTCTCCGTAACTGTTCAAAAACAACTGTAGCACGTGTTGTGTGTCGCTACAAGACTGAGGGGCACTGTCAGAACAAAAACCCCGTATCAAGTATCTTAAGCGCTACTTTTTTATGTTTTCATTATGGGCTTCGAAACGGCAGTAAAAGAATTCTCTCGAAAATACTGGTATCATTTAATTTAGATCTGTTGTTATTCTTTCAGTAAATTTAACGTCATTTGAAAAGTTGTGTTCATAATTAAGTGATAAATTGTAGAGACATTTTTCAATAATTCTTGTAAAAAAAAAAAAATACTTAATAAAAAAAAAAACTTTCGACATTTTTAACTTAATCATTTCATGCACGCTTACAAATAATGTTTCTGTCAACACAAATATTGTTTTATTATGAAAAAGATTTTTCTAGTTTTACTTTTGCTGCAAGGTTGTAAGATTGTCTCTATCACTGCAAGGTTGTCTCTATTTTATATCTCGAAATGTATTTTTCTGTCCATATGTATTGAACTAAATAATGTTGAAGCAATGTTACATTTGCTGACTAATAATCTAACAAATTAAAATCGTCAAGTAATCGGGCTCAGCTGTAATAAACCAACATCACTAAGGTAAATTTATTTCAATAATTCCAGAAAAGTATTATCATAAATTTTAATGCAACTTGAAACGTTCATTCAAATAATCAGACAGAAATAAAAAAAAACGAGTCTACTATCCTTATTTCTTACTTTTTATGATTTATGCAAGATAATTTACTGCTATAAAAATAAGCAATCTCAAATTATCGTCAATTTTTCACATGAATAATAACGTCCTTTGTTTTTAACCTAATTTGAAATTTACAACACTTTAAAATCATAGTCTAAACAAACTTTAATGCTTAACTTTAGATAAAACTGTCACTCGGAAGTGTTTAAATACAGGAATCGTAATAATCTTGAATTATACAAACAAAAATTCTGTTTGCACCAAAGGAAAAAAAAATGAAAAAGTAAAATATTTATAAGCCCCGATATTTCTGAAAGAAAAATATGAGTTTATGACTACTTATATCAAAAAAAAAAAAAAAAAAAAAAGAAATTGACACGAACATAAAAAGTAGTTTTAAGATCTTCACATAGTGTCAGACAGGAAACTGAACTTTTTTTAAAAATCTAAGAACCAAAATTCTTTTAGATGTTTTTCTTCAAATTCAACGATTTTTCCAATTTTATTCCTTGTAGCTATTTCAACAAAGAAAAATACAAAACTTCCTAATATTTAAAAATGTTTTTTACATTTCTTCTTCTTACAAATTTTATCAAACTATTATTAAAACAGCTTTATTTTAATTATTTTCATAATACATTCTTTAATATTTAAAAAAATTAATATTTCGAATTAATTCTTCCTTATTTGAAAAATACGATTTCAAATATTTTATAAAAGTAAACGAAAAAGAATTGTTAAATTTATTTCTTTAAAAATGAAGTTACAGACTAAGTTCTTTAAGGTTCATTATGCTTAAATTAATTACTGTTAATAAATCTACATAAAGATTCTGGATATCAGTAAAAAAATCAAAAGCATTCAATATGTGAATACATTTGCGAATACATTTTAAAATATTCTAAGGTTTTAATTTAATTTTTATTTAACATTTCATTTGTTCTAGGTAATCAATGCTTTTTTAATTAATTTTTTTGATTTTATACTCAAACTTTTAACTAAGAAAATGTTTAATTTAAAAATGAAGGAATTTTGACTTTTGAAAAATCAAGTATTCTGCCTTGAAATAAGTTTGATAATTATTTATTAGTGAGAATCAGAATTATAAATGAGATATTCTGTCTTCAAAACATTTTGCAATATTTTATAGTTTTATTTTAATTATATTCATTCTGTGTAAAAATATCTGAATTTATAATGTAAAATATGCTCGAGAAAGATATCACTATATATATATATTTTTTTGCATGTTGAAAGCACTATACTGAGATATCACAAGGAATTTCAGCTCGATTTGTCACTGAGTGTGCAGACAGCAACTATTTTTTAATGAAAATTAGTTTAATGAAAATTTTTCTTTAACTTTGTGTTCTGAATAAAACCATTCTTGGAGATGAATTGCTAAAAATGTTGCAGAAAACCTTACGTTGAAACTTTGCATATCAGACATATTATACAAACATATGAATGGCACAAAGCATTCAAACTATTTTTCCAGTCCTTTCAGTGATTAGATTAACACTGATTAAAATTACAGAACTAAATGTCGACAGAAACTACTGCAATCACAAGATTAGGTGAAGTACCACAAAAATATGAAAAAAAAAAAGAAATCAATGAAATAACGAAACTAAATAAAAAGTTTAAAAATTTTATAAAGTGCGTATTTTTTGAAATTCATAAGCAACTATACGTAATTTAAATCATGTTCTAAATATGTGTTTTTTACAATAATAAAAATTTTATTGAACAATTGAGTATGTATTTCAAAAGAAAAGGAAAAAAAATTAATGTAAAAAAAAATTTAAAAATCATCAATTTAAATAGAAAAACCAAAAAGAAAATCAATAGATATTGTACAGACATTATTTTATGTATTATACTTTAATGATGCCATAGGAGTTTTATAAATATCTTGTGTCAGTTAACTCATTTGCATTAAAAGACTTATATTTGATGGTTAAAATATTGTGACCAAAACATTGCAAGGTGTATTAACGAAAATAAGACATGTATACACAAAAAATTAATATATAATCCATAAGAAGATAAAATTGATTATTAAAACTGAAATATATATTATGGCAATATTCATGACACTAAAATAAAATCATTTAAATATGTCTATTATTATTTCTCTAAAAACTTTCTTTTTTAACTTTTATTACCTAATGTTAAAAACTTTAAATACTTATACTTAATTATCAAAAATAAAAAAACATCTAATCATAAATAGACCATTTTAATTACCAGAAAAAAGAACATGAATAGCATAAGACATTACGAAATTGAAAAACACATAAAAAAATTATTTAACTACGCTATAGGCAACTGATCAATATACTATTCCATTTAACCAAAATAAATGACTATATCAGTTTTCAATAAAATAAGATGACAGGAATTGTCTGATATTAAATGTACGCATTAGTCTTGTAGCATATCTAATGATTTTTCAAAAGGAAAAAAAAAAAAACAGCATCCGATAAAAAGTTTTTTATGAATTATTAATTCCTATAACATTGTACCTTTGAAACCAACTTATAAATGCTGCTAAAGAACATCAAAGAAAAAAAAAAAGCCTTTACCACCTTTCATTGTAATGAATGGATAAAATAAATGAAGTACAAAAATTTACCTTAAAAATAAACTAAAACACGCTATGAACAAGAATTAAAAAATGTTCTTTGTTAAATATAAAAACAATCACAATTATTTATTCTTCCTTAAAATTTTTTTATTTTTTTGAGATAAAATATACGTACTATAAAATATATAAATTCATGCTTTATTCTTTAAAAATATACAATTAAAATAATATTTTAATATACCTAACTCGTCAAGGAATTCAAACTTTTATTGTTGAAAAAAATATTCATAATAATCAAATAAAGATTATTGTGAAATAATACATGTTGTGCAATTTTAGAAATAATATATATTGTAAATTTTGTGAAAATAATACTTATTTTACAACATATTGTAAATTTTGTGAAATAATAATAGTTATTTCACAACATATTGTAATTTTGTGAAATAATAATAGTTATTTCACAACATATTGTAAATTTTGAGAAATAATAATAGTTATTTCACAACATATTGTAAATTTTGTGAAATAATAATAGTTATTTCACAACACATTGTAAATTTTGTGAAATAATAATAATTATTTCACAACATACTGTAAACTTTTGTGAAATAATATATATTGCAAATTTTGTGTAATAAAATATATTGTAAATTTTATAAAGGGAGAAATAAGATTAAATATGATGTAACAATTATTACAAGTTAAACAGCAATTATTTATAGAATTTTTTAAGTTACATAAGAACAAACATCAAATGTGAATAACAAAAATAAAGCAAAAGGTATGATATTCATCCACACAGGCAGAGTTCTTAACCACTATTGAGAGAACTGAGTCAGTATATAAACATAGAAAGGTGCTTCCTGATGCTCTACAGTAGATGTTGTCAGATATAGGAAAGGATAGGTTATAATCTCCCCTTATGGCTTCAACAATGTCCAGGAAAGGAGCCTATAATGAAAGACATTGCAGTTCCTGGAGTAACAGATTCAGCTTTGGTATAAGACTAGTGTACCAAACCATTAAGGTGCGCCTTGAATTACACTCATGTCCATAAATTAAGGATAATTCAGAATCACAGAGAAATTGAACTCTAAAATAAAAATTTCACATGTAGAATTATCACACACATCTTGAAGAAGAATATGCAAATTACAAGAAACCACCAGATGGCGCGAATAGTACGTCACAATGACGAGAGTGTAAGAGAGGGGTATATAAGGAATGGTGGTAAAGAAGTAAAATTGTTCACAAGCGCTTTTAAAGCCTTTCAGTGCAATAACCGCATAGTTATGGCACAAAGGAAGCATTTGGATGATTTTTACGTGGTAGAATGATCGGACGACTGGAATGGACATACCCGGCTGGAAGTATCCGAGGAACTTGGAATCGCCCAGAGTGTCATCTCCAGGCTTTGGCAACGATTCCAAGATGATGGTAATGTGAGTAGATGTTACAGCACAGGTCGCCCCCGAGTTACAACGCCGAATGAGGACCGGTATTTAGCAGTTACTGCCAAAAGAAACAGACGGAGCACAGCATCAGACCTGTCTCGTCAGCTCTCTTCAGCTACCGGTACGACGGTTTCAAGGCAGACTCGTGTACAGACACTTAGGCACATTGGTCTATATGCTCGTAGGCTTGTCCGATGTGTTCCACTTACCATTGGTTGATGAGTGGTATAATATTCCCAAGATCAGATTGTTTGATACCTGTGCATGCCTAGGCGTTGTAAGGCCTGTATTGCATCGTCCGGGAGACATACTCCATATTAACCATCATACCAACCGGGGTGTTATACTGTTTTTGTAAATAGGTTCTTTTTGAAATTTGCTCCAGGAGTAAAAAATCGCAATTTTATTAATTATGTCAAACATATAGCATCTATTTTGCTCTTTACCTTTTTGTTTAATAAAATAGACTTTACAAATTAGTCAAATTTGTTTTTCTTCTGTCTCTTTCTTTTGCCTGAATTTCATTATCCTTAATTTATGGACATGAGTGTACATTTTAAACAATAAATAAATCCATGGTATCAATGTTGAATCCATTGATTGAGAGTGGAGGCTAATTAACAGAGGGCGAACTTGATAACATAGTGTGCATTTTGATTCTGGTTTGTTTTAGTTTGTCGCTCTACAGTCATTTTGTGCACCCGAAGGATAAAAAGGCTAGTACTTACAGTTTAAAGTGGATTACGAACCACTGACAAACATCCATGTCACTGCTAAGATTTGAACCCGAAGCCTGTGGTACCAAAGGCCAGAGCGCTAGCCAATTGGTCCTCAGGCCGCTTTTGATTCTGGAGAAGGATCTTCTAAAAGAAAAAAAATATGCATCATTTCTGACCAACTTTTAAAAAGTTGACTTGAAAACACTTGTTAAACTTGAATTAATGTTAATCAGTTTGATAAAATTAAACTTTATCTTTGTATGTTCTTTTTTATAATGTAACTTTATTAAGTTTCCCATTTCGCAATTCCTTCCCGAATTTTAAAATTGCGTAACAATTCCATTTAACTAAAATGTATAAAAAAGGTAATCCCCATAATCAAATGAAGCCATAAGCATATTTTAAATTGTTGCTTCGTTTTGCAAGCATGTATTCGCTCATAGATTTACTAAATAGTTTACATATATTCATATGTATAAACTTTGCTATGAATATATTTTTGTCATATGCCTGAATAGATATTCCTATAAATCTCTTGCAATTGAATGAAACATAAAAATCGATTCTTCTCCAGACATCTGGGTCGAGTGAATATAGTATTACAAATCAATAGTTTTAAATGCATGGCACATTCCTTTTCAAGGTATATCCAGGGAATTCATAAGATTTTAAAAAGGTATTCTCTGGAATTCTAAGAAACTTCAATATGATAAAACGTCTTCGAAGAAATCTGAATGTTTTAAATTTCTGTAATTCAGCACTTTATGGAATATAATTCTAAGAAATGAAACTTAATATTTCAAGTTTCAACATAAAAAATGTAGAATAATACAAATTATGCCAAATAATAAATCCTGTTAAAACTAGCATATGGATATAAACACGGATATCATTTTGATTTTATATCATTTCAAAAGTAAGGTATGTTTGATAACTTTTTAAAATTTAAGTAAAATAATTTATTTACTTATTTATTTAAATCATTAAAATTGCTAACAATTCGCTAAGATTCACACCTAGCCAATATATAATAAGTTCATGGTATGATGCAAGAAGATGGTGTGGTTTGTGGTTTGCCGCTCTACGGTCATTTTGTGCACACTTTTCACTAATTGAACTGGGACCTCACAGCTTAATGTGGATTCCGAACCACTACTACTACTATTACTACACCACACCACATCACTGTGCCTAGAGCTAAGTTGCCATTATGCTGTATGGGTATGATGTAGGTGAGAGAAGTCAGACTGGGCTCCGTGACGCTCAACAGTCATATGAGACCGGTACTACGGCTTAAAGTGGATTTTAAACCACTACAAACACCCATGGTACCGCCTCGAACCCGATACCTGCGGCACCTTTGGGTCAGAGCTCTAGAAACCCGACCAATCAGGCGCCATTCCAAATTGCTAACAAACATCCATGCCACCGCCAGGATTTAAACCTGAAGCCTGTGTTATCAAAGGCCAGAGAGCTAGCCAATTGGACATCAGAACGCCATGGTGGAAGATGAGAATTTGATTGGCGTTGTAAACGTTTTTACTACTGTAGTTTTGAAATATAGAAACCAAGTGATCACGTGAACTTGTGGAATATTGTGAAAATTAAATCTGGATGTAAAAATTTCTTATTGTTTAGTGTAATTTTGGATAAAGAAAATAGAAATAAAAAAAAAAACAGCAACAACATTTTTTCGTCCACTCATATTGGCAATTGGCCAAAACAGCTTTGAGTTATAACACGTAATACAATGTTTATAAACATTTCAAAAAATACGGCATCTCGTTTATTATTTCATGGGTGATATTTTTTTTGTTCTCCTGATCGGCAGGCAATAAAAAAAAAGTAAGTGATTTTTTTTTTTTTTTGAAAACTAAAAAGACTAACTTTTGAATTGCATTACTTTTAAATGCAAGAAATGTATTAATAAAAGTGTATTAATATGCGAGCAAACTACTCAAATAAAAGTTTTTGACTGCTTAATTGTGTAGTACAAAGATCATGTGCACTCTTTCAAAATTACAATTTTCTTTCCTCATTTTTATTAAATTTTAGCTGTGCATGATATGGTATTTTTACATATACCACTATAATTGGTATTTATTTTGAGCGGAATTCCTCAAGCAAGTTGCTTGTTTGATGCTATTTTTCGTTCATTATGAAGTGAGTTAAATTAAGATTTTACAAATATGGAAAGCAAATGTATATCATTAATCTTTGACAAATCTTCGGTAGACATTATTTTATAACCGCTTTATAAGGAAATTATGTAGACATACTCAAGTGGTTCCCAGTTATGAAGCAATTAGCATGTTTAAAAAGTAGAGTGCGGAAAATGTATGTGCCAATGATAAAAAATAATTAATTGTGTCATGAATATTTTAATTTCTTGAAAATTACGCATTTCTTGAAAAAGAAAAATTTATAATATTAAATCATTATATATCTATAATTATTAATTTTTTAAAGATTATTTGGAAAACGATTATGAATTATCATGGATAGTATGTATATAATTGTATTGCTATAATCTGTATTTTTCATGTTTTTTACCTGTCTTATGTAGTTGTATATTCATTAAATTCAAAAGTGTTTTGTTTATTTACGTAGCAACCTATTTTAAAAATTTCATTTCGTCTTGTTTATTTATGTTGCAAATATTTTAAAGATTTATTTCTGTTTTGTTTATTTACGCAGCAAACTATTTAGAACAATTGATTCGGTTTTGTTTCTTTATATATTGCAAAACTGTTTGAACAATTAATTCGGTTTTGTTTCTTTATATTGAAAACTATTTTGAATAATTAATTCGGTTTTGTTTCTTTAAATTGCAAATCTATTTTGAATAATTAATTCGGTTTTCGTTTCTTTTACGTTGCAAACTATTTTGAATAATTAATTCGGTTTTGTTTCTTTACGTTGCAAACTATTTTGAATAATTAATTAGGTTTGGTTTTATACGTTGAAAAACTATTTTAAATAATTAATTTGTTATTTAACTAGCAAACTATTTTGAAGATTTAATCCTATTTTGCTTATTTACCTTGTAGACGATTTGAAAGATTTAATTCTGTTTTGCTTATTTACCTTGCAGACGATTTTTAAGAATTAATTCTGTATTTGTTTATTTACGTAGTAAGCTATTTTAACTATTTAATTCTATTTTGTTTTTATCTACATAGGAAACTATTATTTTAAAGATTTAATTCTGTTTTTTAACTGTATCATTTTGTAATATAAATCATAAAAAACAATATCCAAACTCGTGTGGTTTTTACATTGATAGAGTCAACGACTAATGAACATCTGCTCCATTTCATCAAACGAAACGGAACGAAAATAGAAGCATGACGGTTTCGAATTTTATATTTGTTCGGTTATGTACCTACCTCATTCGTGCCTCGAGTCCTTCCAGCAACTCTTACCCAAAAGTACGCAATACATTTAAGACAACATTCGAAACGAAAGCGGAAAAAGATAAAATAATTCTGCTTTCCGAAGCTTTCATAGTTCTAAAACCTAACCCACATCACGCCCAAGATGATACAACAACAACAACAAAACAAAACAAAATAAAAATTCAATTCCAAAATAGACAATGGTAATGCACGTTGTAAACCATTCTTTTCCACCAAAATGACTGAATGAAAAACGTGCTTGTCCCATACGCCATCTTCCTCAATCCATTCTACAAAGCTTCTTTTCCAACAAGAAAGAAAGAAAGAAAATTATTATTATTATTGTTATCTCCTATAACGCAAGCACTTTTTATTTCTTTTCAGGGTGGTAGCGTTGGCGGATGCTGCCGCATTATATATAAAGGTTTTTCTGAACTCTTCTTATGATCGTGTTATTTCTTTTCACGGGCACGGCGAAAAAACGGCAAGAAATTGAAGTATGAATAATAGAAGCAGACTGTTGCGTTCCCACTGGCTTTGGTATGATTTTTTGGGGGAACTGAATTTCGGTGATAGTTTTTGTGCATTACAGCGTTTTATTTATGCCTTTTGCCAGCTTTTCTCTTTGTTTCCTTGTTGGGGAGTTAAGAGAAAGAAATGAATTTTTAATGGGTTTTCTAAGCCGAAAATAATTAAAACCACGTAACGACCAAAGGTAAAATCGTTTTGTTTAGTTTTGGTTTTCGCAATTGTTCGTTTCGAGAAGAGGGGTGTAATAAATTGCGTGCTTTTAAGAATATCGCCGGGGTAAATTTCTTAAAAAGAATTGTGAAAATCTGAGGTTCCCTAAATTGTGTGTTCGTAGCATTTTTATGAAATTTGTTTGGTTCCTTTTTTTTTTTTTTTTTACCCGGAGATTTATTTTTAAGCTTTAGAAGTATATAAAATGTGACTAAATGTATGCCATTTTAAACTGTAATGCAGTCTGGTAATATGTTCAGCAGATTAATCTGAATTTGAAACTGCTTAAATTTTTTTGACAAATTTATTACATTTTAAATAATACTATCATTAACAAAAATTAACCTTTTAATTTTTTATTAATTAAATTAAAAATGTTATTAAGGAAATATAATTTGAAACAATTTGTGCCTTTCATAATTTTTTTTAATTTAAAAAATTAAAATTAATTATTTTAAGCAAATTAATATATTTAGTCAAATTAAATGATGAAAAATATAAATTTTGAATTTATTAATTAAATTATATTTTATAATTAATCTAATTTTACTTAATATTTCTAATTAAAAAAACCTATTATTCATATTTAATTAAAAAGGAATAGCTTATATTTTTGTCATAAACTGACCATCTTATAAAAAAAAAAAAGTTCATTAATGAATTTAAATTTTATAAAATTAATATGTAAATGCTGCTGTGCTTAAAAAATAATGATTGTAACAATAAAATTAATGTCATATTATTACAATAAGCATTGATTATGCATAAGCTTAGAGATATATTTTCTTATTTCTTAAAGTTGAAACATTAATGCTTTTTTTTACGTTGTAAATCATTTTTAAATAATCAAATCCATTTTGCTTATTTACGTTACAAACTATTTTAAATGATCAAATCTGTTTTGCTTATATAAAATAGTTTGCAACTTAAATAATTAATTCTGTATTTGTTTACTCAAGTAGCAAACTATTTTAAAGATTTAATTCTGTATTTTTTTTTTATTTACGTAGCAAACTATTTTAAAGATTTAACTCTGTTTCAACTATTATAAATCATAAAAAACAATTTCCATATTTATGTACTTTACACATCGATAGAGTCAACGACTAACAAACCTCAGCTACATTTCATCAAACGAAAATAGAAGCATGACGGTTTCGAATTTTATATTTCTCGGTTATGTACCTATCTCATTCGTGCTCCAGTTTTTTCCAGCAAACTCTTACCCAAAAAGTACGCAATACTTTTACGACAACATTCCTCAACGAAAGAGGCAAAAGTTAAAACAATGCTGCTTTCCGACGCTTTCATAGTTCTAAAAACCTAACCCACATCACGCCCGAGATGCTACAACAACAACAGCACCAAAACAAAACAAAAATTCAATTCCAAAATAGACAATGGTAACGTACGTTGTAAACCACTCTTTTCCACCAAAACGGTTGAATGAAAAACGTGTTTGTCCCATACGGCATGTTCCCTAATCCATTCTCGAAAGCTTCTTTTCCTGCAAGAAAAGAGAGAAAAATGAAGATAAAATGATTATTATTATTATTGTTATCTTCTATAACGCAAGCACTTTTTTTTTTTTTTTTTTTTTTTTTTTTTAGCAGGGGGTATAGCGTTGGCGGATACTGCCGTGTTATATATAAAGGTGTTCTAAACTCTTCTTAAGATAGTGTTATTTCTTTTCACGGGCACGGCGGAAAAACGGCAAGCAATTGAAGTATGAATAATAGAAGCAGACTGTTGCGTTCCCACTGGCTTTGGTATGATTTTTGGGGGAACTGAATTTCGGTGATAGTTTTTGTGCATTGCAGCGTTTTATTTATGCCTTTTGCGAGCGTTCCTCTTTTAGTTTCCTTTGGGGGGCAAAAGGTTTTGGGAGTTAAGTGAAAGAAATGAATTTTTAATGGGTTTTCTGAGTCGAAAATAATTAAAACCACGTAATGACCACAAGGTAAAATCGTTTCGTTTAGTTTTGGTTTTCGGAAACGTTCTTTTCGAAAAGGTATAATAAATTGTGTGCTTTTAATCATATCGCCGCGTAAATTTCTTAAAAGTAATTTTGAAAGTCTGATATTCTCAAATTGTGCGTTCATTGCATTTTTGTAAAATTTGCATGGTTTCGTTTTTTTTTTCTTTCTCCGGACAGAGATTTATTTTTAAGTTTTCGTTACAGTTTTAGAACTGTATAAAATGTAGCTAAATATATGTGATTTTAATTTGTAATGTAATCTGATAATATATTTAATAAATTAATATCAGCTTGAAACTGTTTCAATTTTTGCTAACACATTTATTTTCCTTTAAATAATAGTGTTTAATAAAAACATTTACGTCTCGAAGTTTCAAATAATTCATTTTCAATTTTCACTTTAGTGATCTGATGGCCCATTGGTTAGCGCTCTGGTCTTTGGCATCATCGTATTTAGGTTCGAATCCTGGCGGTGGCTTTCATGTTTGTTGGTGGTTCGTAATCCCTCTGAAACGACATATCGCGGTCTAATTAGCCTAAAGAGTGCCCAAAACTACCGTAGAGTGACAACTGAAACTATGTGTTATTTAACTTCATGTTTTGTTAAATACTAATGTTATAACCCCTAATCTTTTATTTAAGAAATATACTTTGAAACATTCATGTCTTCATCATTTTCTTAATTATTTAAATTTTCCTAACGTATTTAAATTTTAAAATGAAAAATTTAATTTAAATATGTTAAGAAAATTATTATTTCCAGTGAAAAATTGGAGACACATACAATGAATATATTTAATATTTTTTAATATATAGAATTTTATTTTAAGTATTATTTCTAATTAAATATTTATTATTCATATTTAATTAATACGAATAGTTTAAATTTTATCATGAAGTGCTTATCTTATATCTGTCCGTATTATTTGAACTGTCCTCCTTTTATGACTACTCATCTTATAAAAAATATTTGTTTAATAATAAATTTAAATTTTATAAAATGAATATGCAAATCAGGGGTGGCCAACCCAAATGATCTTGCAGGCCACTTTAACAGTGCATCATAACTCCGCGGACCGTATATAAAATTATATATTCCAGTTTTGTTTGTTTATATAGCTGACAATTTTAAAGTTTTAATTCTGCTTTGTTTATGTAAGTAGCAAATAAATTTAAAGAATTAATTAAACTTAATTAATAAAGATTTAATTATATTTTTTTTTTTTTTTTTTAATTTATTTATATTTATTATTTTTGTTTACAATTATTCTTACATGCACATGTAGGTAATATAATAATATTGATATTAAACTCACATTGTTTATTACGCAGAAAACTATTTTACAGATTTAATTCTGCTTTGTTTATTTACGCAGGAAACTATTTAAAAAATTAATTTAAGTTTTTTTTATTTGTGTTGCAAACTATTTTAAAGGTTTACTTCGATAATTTTTATCTACGTTGCAAATTATTTTTGTAGATTTAATTCTGTTTTGTTTACATACGTAACAAACTATTTTTACAGATTTAATTATGTATTTGTTTATTTACGTAGCAAACTATTTGAAAGATTTAATTCAGTTTTTATTTACATAGCAAACTATTTTATAGATTTAATTCTGTATTTGTTTATTTACGTAGCAAACTACTATTTTCAAGATTTAATTTTGTTTTGTTTATTTATGTTGCAAACTATTTTAAGGATTTAATTATATTTTGTTTATTTACATAGCAAACTTTTATTTTAAAGATTTAATTACGTTTTGTTTATTTACGTTGCAAACTATTTTAAATAATTAATTCTATTTGTTTATTTGCCTTGCAAACTATCTTAAAGCTTGACTTCTGTTTTTAACTATATTAATTTGAAACATAAATCATAAAAACAATTTCCAAACTCGTGTGGTTCACACATTGACAGAGTATAGTTAGTCATACGAAAGTGGAACAGTTGGATATGCATCTTTATTTTATGGTACTTTGAAGTGCAACGAACGAACATATACATACGATATCCAATGATGCGCTCTACAATCCACAGTTTGTACACCTGCACATATTTGGTATATTTTCCCATTGAGTTATTAGGAGATGGGCTCAAAAGAATATGGATCCGGATATAGAAGAATTTGTGCTATATGTGATGCAAAGCATATTTGAATTTATATTGCCAACTAAAATGCAACTCACCGTCTATTTGGTTGCATACACCATTGGTTTCTTCAAAAGTATCATCATGATAAATGATCGAACGGTATACACTACGAACTGAAAAACAGAACAATTCAAATGCAAGATGAACAAAAGCAGATTAGAATAAAAGATTTAAACTATTTTAAATAATTAATTCTGTTTTGTTTATTTACGTAGAAAACTATTTTACAGATTTAATCATGTTAACAATATTAACTTGAAGTATATATAATAAAAACAATTTTCAAACTCGAGTGGTTTACACATCGATAGAGTCAACGACTAATAAACATCAGCTACATTTCATCAAACGAAAATAGAAGCATGACGGTTTCGAATTTTATATTTATCGGTTATGTACCCATCTCATTCGTGCTCGACTTTTTTTCCGGCAAACTCTTACCCAAAAGTACGCAATACATTTAAGGCAGCATTCGGAAACGAATGCGGAAAAGATAAAACAATGCTGCTTTCCGACGCTTTCATTGTTCTAAAAACCTAACCCACATCACGCACGAGATGCTGCAACAACAACACAACAACAACACAATAACAACAACACAATAACAACAACAACCCCAAAACAAAAACAAAAAAATTCAAATCCAAAAATAGACAATGGTAATGTACGTTGTAAACCACTCTTTTCCACCAAAACGATTGAATGAAAAACGTGCTTGTCCCATACGCCATGTTCCCCAATCCATTCCCGAAAGTTTCTTTCCTGCAAGAAAAAAAGAAAGGAAGAAAAAAAGAAAAGAAAAAAAAAATGATTATTATTATTGTTATCTTCTATAACGCAAGCACTTCTTTTTCTCAGGGTGGTAGCGTTGGCGTATGCTGTCGTGTTATATATAAAGGTTTTCTAAACTTTTCTTATGATCGTGTTACTTTTTTTCACGGGAACGGCGAAAAAACGGCAAGAAATTGAAGTATGAATAATAGAAGCAGACTGTTGTGTTCCCACTGGCTTCGGAATGATTTTTTGAAGGGAACTGAATTTCAGTGATAGTTTTTATGCATTGCAGCGTTTTATTTATGCCTTTTGCGAGCTTTCAGTTTCCTTTGGGGGCAAAAGTTTTTGGGGAGTTAAGAGAAAGAAATGAATTTTAATGGGTTTTCAGAGCCGAAAATAATTAAAACCACGTAATGACAAAGGTAAAATCGTTTCGTTTAGTTTTGGTTTTCGAAAACGTTCTTTTCTGAAAGGTGTAATAAATTGCGTGCTTTTAAGCGCATTCCGGGTAAAGTTCGTAGAGGTAATTTTGAAAATCTGAGTATCTCATATTGTGTATTCGCAGCATTTTTATGAAATTTGTTCGGTTTCATTTTTTTCTTTCTCTGGACAGAGATTTATTTTTAACTTTTCGTTACAATTGTAGAACTACATAAAATGTAGCTAAATGAATGTGATTTTAAATTGCAATGAAATCTGGTACTATATTTAACAAATTAATCTCAGCTTGAAACTATTTCATTCTTTTCTAACAAATTTATTTTACTTTAAATATTAGTTTTTAATAAAATAGTTACGTCTAGAACATTTAATTAACTCTTAAAGTGTTATTTATTCGTCTGATACCCAGTGTCTAGTACTCTGGTCTTTGATTTCACCAAAATTAGGTTCGAATCCTGGAGGTGGTATGGATGTTTGTTGGTGGTTCGGAATCCCTCTTAAACGAAAGGTCCCGGCCTAATTAACATAAAAGAGTGCCCAAAATTACCGTAAAGCGACAACTGAAACCATGTGTTATTTGACTTAATTTGTTGTTAACTACTAATTTTATAATTGTTGTTATATTTAAGAAATATACATTGAAACATTCGTGTCTTCATCATTTTCATAATTATTTAAATTTTATTAACGTATTTTAATTTTAAATTAAAGGTATTAAGCAAATCAATATTTTCAGTCAAATAATTTGATGAGACACATACATTTGAATGTTTGTATTTAAATAATATTTTTAATAGATAGAATTTTATTTTAAGTATTATTTGTAATTAAATATTTATTATTCATATTTATCTAATAGGAATAGTTTAAATTTTATCATGAACTGGCTATCTTATATTTGCCCGTATTATTTTAACTGTCCTCATTTTATCATGACTATTCATCTTATAAAAAAAGTGTCTGATAATAAATTTAAATTTTATAAAATCAATATGCAAATCAGGGGTGGCCAACCCAAATGATCTTGCGGGCCACTTTGGAAATACACCATCACACCGCGAACAGTATATAAAATTATGTATCCCCATATTAGATTTAGACCCACTATAGACATTTTTTGGCATGAAAAATTGAAACATGATGAGTTATTTTTGTTTACTATTAATCTTACATGTACACATAGGTAATATAATAATATTGATACTAAACTCACATCGCTTATTAAGCAGAAAAATATTTTAAAGATTTAATTCTGCTTTGTTTATTTACGCAGGAAATTATTTAAAAACTTTGCTTCGGTTTTTTCCTTATTTACATTGCATACTATTTGAATGATTTACTTCGATTCTTTTTATTCTCGTTGCCACTTATTTTCAAAATTTAATTTTGTTTTGTTTATTTACGTAGAATACTGCTATTTTAAGGATTTGTGTCCGTTTTGTATATCTATGCAGCAAAATTTTATTCACTATTTATTTATTTACGTAGCAAAATTTAAGGAATTAATTTTGTATTCATTTATTTACTTACGTAACAATCTATTTTAAAGATGTAATTCTGTTTTAACTATATTAATTTGTTATATAAATCATAAAAACAATTTCCAAACTAGTGTGGTTTACACATTGATAGAGTCAAGGACTAATAAACATCAGCTACATTTCATCAAATGAAACGGATCGAAAATAGAAGCATGATAGTTTCGAATTTTATATTTCTCGGTTATGTACCTTCATTCGCGCTCGAGTTTTTTCTAGCAAACTCTTACCGAAAAGTACACAATGCATTTAAGGCAACATTCGAAAACGAGAGCGAAAAAAGATAAAACAATGCCGCTTCCCGACGCTTTCATAGTTCTAAAACCCTAACCCACATCACGCCCGAGATGCTACAGCAACAACAACAACAATCGCACCATAACAAAACAAAAATTCAATTCCAAGATAGACAATGGTAATGTACGTTGTAAACCACTCTTTTCCACCAAAACGATTGAATGAAAAACGTGCTTGTCCCATACGCCATGTTCCCCAATCCATTCACGAAAAGCTTCTTTTCCAGCAAGAAAAAAAGAAAGAAAGAAGGAAAAAAGAAAAAAATTATTATTATTATTGTTATCTTCTATAACGCAAGCACTTCTTTTTTTCCCGTAGAGGGTAGCGTTGGCGTATGCAGCCGTGTTATATATAAAGGTTTTTTAAACTTTTCTTATGATCATGATATTTCTTTTCACGGGCACGCTAAAAAAACTTCAAGAAATTGAAGTATGAATAATAGAAGCAGACTGTTGCGTTCCCACTGGCTTTGGTATGATATTTCGGAGAGGAACTGAATTTCGGTGATAGTTTTTGTGTGCATTGCAGCGTTTTATTTATGCTTTTTGCGAGCGTTCCTCTTTCAGTTTCCTTTGGGGGCAAAAAAGTTTTTAGGGAGTTAAGAGAAAGAAATGAATTTTTAATGGGTTTTCTGAGCCGAAAATAATTAAAACCACGTAATGACCAAAGGTAAAATCGTTTCGTTTAGTTTTGGTTTTCGCAAACGTTCTTTTCGAAAAGGAGGTGTAATAAATTGCGTGCTTTTAAATATCGCCGGGTAAATTTCTTAAAAGTAATTTTGGGAAAACTTAGTTTCTCAAATTGTGTGTTCATAGCATTTTTATGAAATTTGCTTGGTTTTTTTTTTTTTTTTTTTTTTATCTTTCTTTGGACAGAGATTTATTTTAATCTTTTCTTTGAGATTTAGAATAATATAATATGTATCGAACTATATGCGATTTTAAACTGCAATTTAATCTGGTATTATGTTTAACAAAATTATCTCAACTTGAAATTCTTTTTTAAGCATTCTTTTCATTTTAAATAATATATTGCGTCTTGAAACGTGAAACTATCTTAAACGAAAAATTTGCGCCTTGAATTTTCAATTAATTAACTTTGAAGTGTTATTTAAGAAATATAATTTGAAGCACTTATATCTTTATCCTTTTGATAACTTTTTAAGTTTTGAAAACGCATTTATTCTTAAAATGAAAATTTAAAAATTAAATTTATTAAGGAAATTAATATTTTCAGTAAAATTAAATGATGAGACATATTCCTTTAAATGTTTTTATTTAAATTAATATTTTTAATATTTTATTTTACATAATATTTCTAAAAAATAGATAGTTCATATTTAATTAATAAGAATAGTTTACATTTTATCATGAACTCTTTATCTGTGATGTCATTAATATTATAATTGTCCCTATTTTATCAATGATTGTCCATTTTATAAGAACAAAATGATTGTTTATTAATTTTAAAATTTTATACAGTGAATATGTAAAAGACACAGTGTTTGAAAAATAAATAATTGAAATTTGTGTCATATTATTACAATATACGTCATCTTAAATATATATATTTTCTTATTCCTTAAAGTTGAACAGTTATTGCATTTTTCTGATTATAGACTACTTCAAAGATGGATTTTATTGTAAAAATCTATATTATATATAATAATCTATCAGAATTGATTCTGCATTTGTTTATTTACGTAAAAAATTTAAAGAATTAATTCTGTATTTGTTTACTTACGTAGCAAATTTTAAAGAATTAATTCTGCATTTGTTTATTTACATAGAAAACAATTTTAAAGCTTTAATTCTGTTCTAGCAACATTAATTTGAGGTATAAATCATAAACTTATGTGGTTTACACATCGACAGACTCGACGACTAATAAACATCAGCTGCATTTCATCAAAAGAAACGCAACCAAAATAGAAGCATGACGGTTTCGAATTTTATATTTCTTCGGTTATGTACCCATCTCATCCGTTCTCGAGTTTTTCCAGCGAACTCTTACCCAAAAATAGGCAATACATTTAAGGCAACATTCGAAACGAAAGCGGAAAAAGAAAAAAACAATGCTGCTTTCAAAGTTCTAAAACCCTAACCCACATCACACCCGAGATGCTGCAGCAGCAACAACAACACAATAACTACAACAACAACAGCAGCAGCACCAAAACAAAAATTCAATTCCTAAATAGACAATGGTAATGTACGTTGCAAACCACTCTTTTCTACCAAAACGATTGAATGAAAACGTGCTTGTCCCATACGCCATCTTCCCTCAATACATTCTACAAAACTTCTTTCCAACAAAAAAAGAAAGAAAGAAAAAAGAAAAAAAAATTATTATTATTATTGTTATCTTCTATAACGGAAGCACTTCTTTTTTATCTAAGGATGGTAGCGTTGGAGCATGCTGCCGTGTTATATATAAAGGTTTTCTAAACTCTTCTTACGATCGTGTTATTTCTTTTCACGGCACGGCGAAAAATGGCAAGAAATTGAAGTATGAATAATAGAAGCAGACTGTTGCGTTCCCACTGGCTTTGGTATGATTTTTTTTTGGGAGAACTGAATTTCGGTGATAATTTTTGTGCATTGCAGCATTTTATTTATGGCTTTTGCGAGCTTTTCGTTTCCTTGGGGGCAAAAGTTTTTGGGGGAAGTTACGAGAAAGAAATGAATTTTTAATGGGTTAAATTTAAAAATAATTAAAACCAAGTAATGACCAAAGGTAAAAAATCGTTTCGTTTAGTTTTGGTTTCTAAACGTTCTTTTCTGAAAGGGGTTTAATAAATTGCGCTTTTAAGCATATCGCCGGGTAAATTTCTTAAAAGTAATTTTGACAATCTGAGGTTCTCAAATTGTATGTTCATAGCATTTTTATGCAATTTTTTTTTCTTTATCTAGACAGAGATTTATTTTTATGCATTTCGTTACGAGTTTTAGAAGTATATAAAATGTAGCTAAATGTATATCATTGTATACCTTAATGTAATTTGATAATATGTTCACCAAATTAATTTCAGCTTGAAACTGTTTCAATTTTTTCTATGAAATTTATGTTACTTTAAATAATAGTTTTTAATAAAAATATTTACTTTTCGAACTTTTAATTAACTGTTAATGTGTTATTTAGTGGTCTGATGGCCCATTGGCTGACTTTCCTGGTCTTTGATATCATAGATTTTAGGTTCGAGTCCTGTCGGTGACAAGGATGTTTGTTGGTCGTTCGAAATACCTCTTAAACGACAGGTCCTGTTCTAATTAGCGTAAAGAGTGCCCAAAATTATCGTAAAAGAACGACAACGGAAACCATTGTTGTTAACTACTAATGTTATAACCACTAATGTTTTATTTAAGAAATATACTTTGAAACATTCATGTCTTCATCATTTTCATAATTATTTAAATTTTGCTAAGATATTTTAATTTTAAAATGGAAAATTATAATTAAATATATCAAGCGAAATTAATATTTTCAGTCAATAATTTGTGATACAACATTTGAATGTTTGTATTTAAATAATACTTTTTAATATAAAGAATTTTATTTTAAGCAATATTTCTAATTAAAGGTTATTATTTACATTTAATTAATAGGAATAGTTTACATTTTATGACGAATTGTTATCTTATATTTGTCAGTATTATTTTAGCTGTCCCCATTTTATCATGACTATTCATCTTATAACAATTTAATTAAAATAAATTTAATATTAATATTACTTATTTGTTTAATGATGAATTTAAATTTTATAAAATGAATATGCAAATCAGAGGGCCAACCCAAATGATCTTACGGACCACTTTGAAATGCGTCAAAACTCCGCGGACAGTATATACAATTTTATATCCCCATATTAGATTTAGACGCACTATAGACTTTTTGGCATGAAAAATTGAAGCAGGATGAGTTATTATTATCGTTTACTATTATTCTTAAATTTACACATAGGTAATATAATAATAATGATACTAAACTCACATTGTTTATTACGCAGAAAATTATTTTAAAGATTTAATTCTGCTTTGTTTACTTAGGCAGGAAAATATTTAAAAATTTAATTCGTTTTTTTTATTTACGTTGCAAACTATTTTAAAGATTTTATTCTGCATTTATTTATTTACGTAGCAAATTTCAAAGAATTAATTATGTATTTGTGGACTTACGTAGCAAGATTTTAACGATTTAATTCTGTATTTGTTTATTTTCGTATAACTAACTATTTTAAAGATTTATTTGATTATTTTTATTTGCGTTGCAAATTATTTTAAAGATTTAATTCTGCTTGGTTTTTACGTAGCAAACTACAATTTTAAAGATATAATTCTGCATTGCTTATTTACGTAGTAAACTATTTTAAATAATTAATTCTGTTTAGGGTTTTACATAGCAAACTATTTTAAAGATTAAATTTTGTTTTAACTATACTAATTTGAAGTATAAATCATAAAACACTTTTGAAACTTGTGGTTTACATCGATAGAGTCAACGACTAATAAACATCAGCTACATTTCCTCAAACAAAACGGAACTAAAATAGAAGCAAACGGTTTCGAATTTTATATTTCTCGGTTATGTACCTATCGCATTCGTCCTCGAGTTTTTTCCAGCAAACTCTTGCAAAAGTACGCAATACATTCAAGGCAACATTCGGAAACGAAAGCGGAAAAGATAAAACAATGCTGCTTCCCGACACTTTCATAGTTCTGAAAACCAAACCCACATCACGCCCCGAGATGCTACTGCAGCAAAAACAACAGCAATAACAACCCAAAACAAAACAAAAATTCAATTCCAAAATAGACAATGGTAATGTACGTTGTAAACCACTCTTTACCACCAAAACGATTGAATGAAAAACGTGCTTGTCCCATACGCCATGTTCCCCCAATCCATTCTCGAAAGCTTCTTTTCCTTCCAAAAACAAAAGAAAAAAAAAAGAAGAAAAAAAATGATGATTATTATTGTTATCTTCTATAACGCAAGCACTTTTTTTTTTTTTTTTTCAGGGTGTATAGCGTTGGCGGATGCTGCCGTGTTATATATAAAGGTTTTCTAAACTCTTCTTATGATCGTGTTATTTCTTTTCACGGGCACGGCGAAAAAACGGCAAGAGATTGAAATATATGAATAATAGAAGCAGACTGTTGCGTTCCCACTGGCTTCGGAATGATTTTTTGAGGGAACTGAATTTCAGTGATAGTTTTTATGCATTGCAGCGTTTTATTTATGCCTTTTTGCGAGCTTTCAGTTTCCTTTGGGGAGCAAAGGTTTTGGGAAGTTAAGAGAAGAAATGAATTCTTAATGGGTTTTCTGAGCCGAAAATAATTAAAACCACGTAATGACCAAAGGTAAATCGTTTCGTTTAGTTTTGGTTTTCGAAAATGTTCTTTCGAAAAGGGGGTGTAATAAATTGCATGCTTTTAAGCATATCGCCGTGTAAATTTCTTAAAAATAATTTTGAAAAAATCTCAGGTTCTCAAATTGTGTGTTCGTAGCATTTTTATAAAATTTGTTTGTTTTTCTTTTTTAGACAGATTTATTTTTAAGCTTTTCGTTAGAGTTTTAGACGTATATAAAATGTAGCTAAATGATTGTGATTTTAAATTGTAATGGAATCTGTTAATATGTTCAACAAATTAATCTCAGTTTGAAACTGTTTATTTTTTTTAATACATTTATTTCATTTTAAATTATTTAAAATAATTTTCTCAATGAAATATTTACGTCTTGAATCTTTAATTAATTAATTTTAATGTATTATTAAGAAAATTTAATTTGAAACATTTATGAATTTCATAATTTTTTAATTTAAAAATTAAAATTAAATATTTTAAACAAATTAATATTTTCAGTCAAATTAAATGAGGAAACATATAAATTTTGAATTTTTTAATTAAATTAATATTTTATAATTATATCATTTATTTTTTTCAAATATTTTTAATTAAAAAACCCATTATTCATATTTAATTTAAAAAAAAAGTTTATATTTTATCATAAACTGTCCATCTTACAAAAAATTCAAGTTTATTAATGAATTTAAATTTTATAAATGAATATGTAAATGCTGCTGTGTTTAAAAAATAATGATTGTAACAATAAAATTACTGTCATATTATTACAATAAACATTGATTATGCGTGAGCTTAACAATATATTTTCTTATTATTTAAAGTTAACGCATTATTGCTTTTTTATGTTGCAAAAATATTTCGAATAATCAAATCTGTTTTGTTTAGTTACGTTGCAAACTATTTTAATGATTTAATTCTGTATTTCATTTTTAATTTGCGTAGAAAACTATTTTAAAACTTTAATTCTGTTTTTAACGAGATTAATTTGAAATATAAATCACAAAAACAATTTTCCAAACTTTTGTGGTTTACACATTGACAGAGTCAACGACTAATAAACATAAGATACATTTCATTAAATGAAACGGAACGAAAACAGAAGCATCACGGTTTCGAATTTTATGTTTCATCGGTTATATATCTATCTCATTCTTGCCTCGAGTTTTTCCAGCAAACTCTTACCCAAAAGTACGCAATACATTCAAGGCAGCATTCGAAAACGAAAGCGGAAAAAGATAAAACAATGCTGCTCTCCGACGATTTCATAGTTCTAAAAACCGAACCCACATGACGCCCTAGATGCTACAGCAACAACAACAACAACACAACACAACAACAACAAAGCACCAAAGAAAAACAAAAATTCAATTCCAAAATAGACAATGGTAATGTACGTTGCAAACCACCCTTTTCCACCAAAACGATTGAATGAAAAACGTGCCTGTCCCATACGCCATCTTTCTCAATCCATTCTCGAAAGCTTTTTTCCAACAAGAAAAAGAAAGAAAAAACGAAAAAAAGAAAAGAAAAATGATTATTATTATTGTTGTCTTCTATAACGCAAGCACTCCTTTTTTTTTTTATTTTTTTCGCAGTGGGTATACCGTTGGCGGATACTGCCGTGTTATATATAAAGGTGTTCTAAACTCTTCTTAAGATCGTGTTATTTCTTTTCACGGGCACGGCGGAAAAACGGCAAGAAATTGAAGTATGAATAATAGAAGCAGACTGTTGCGTTCCCACTGGCTCTGGTATGATTTTTGAGGGGAACTGAATTTCGGTGTTAGTTTTTGTGCATTGCAGCGTTTTATTTATACCTTTTGCGAGTGTTCCTCTTTCAGTTTCCTTGGGCGGCAAAAGTTTTTGGGAGTTAAGAGAAAGAAATGAATTTTAATGGGTTAAATTTAAAAATAATTAAAACCAAGTAATGACCAAAGTTAAAAATCGTTTCGTTCAGTTTTGGTTTTCGCAAACGTTCTTTTCGGAAAGCGAGTGTACTAAATTGCGTGCTTTTAAGCATATCGACGGGGTAAATTTCTTAAAAGTAATTTTGAAAATCTGAGGTCATCAAATTGTGTGTTCGTAGCATTTTTAAGAAATTTGTTTGGTTCCTTTTTTTCTTTCTCTGGACATATATTTATTTTATTCTTTTCTATGGAGTTTCAAAGTATATAAAATGTAACTAAATGTATGTGATTTTAAACTGTAGTGTAATCTGGTAATATGTTCAACAAATTGATCTCATCTTGAAGCTGTTTCAATTTTTCCTAACAAATTTATTTTACTTTAAATTATAGTTTTTAACAAAACATTTACGTCTCAAATTTTTAATTAACTCTTAAAGTGTTATTTTGTGATCTGATGGCTCAATGGCTGGCACTCTGGTCTTTGGTATCATCGAATTTAGGTTCGAATCCTGGCAGTGGCATGATGTTTGTTGGTGGTTCGGAATCCCTCTTAAACGAGAGGCCCCGTTCTAATTAGCCTAAAGTGTGCCCAAAATTACCTTAGAGCGACAACTCCAACCATGTGTTATTTAACTTAATGTGTTGTTAACTACTAATGTTATAGCAACTAATGTTTTATTTAAGAAATATACTTTGAACATTCATGTCTTCATCATTTTCATAATTATTTAAATTTTACTAACGTATTTTTAATTTTAAAATGAAAAATTTAAATTAAATATAATAAACAAATAAATATTTACAGTAAAATAAATTGATGAGACAAATACATTTGAATGTTTGTATTTAAATAATATTTTTTTAAAATATAGAATTTTATTTTAAGTATTATTTATAATTAAGTATTTATTATTCCTATTTAATTAATTGGAATAGTTTACATTTTATCATGAACTGTCTATCTTATATTTGTCCGTATTATTTTAACTGTCTCCGACTTATCAGGACTATTCATCTAATAAAAAAATGTTTGATAATAAATTTAAATTTTATAAACCCAAATGAACCCAAATGATCTTGCGAGCAACTTTGGAAAAGCTTCATAATTCCGCGGAAGGTTTATAAAATTATCAATTTAGACCCGCAATAGACATTTTTTAGCATAGAATATTGAAACATGATGAGTTATTATTTATGTTTACTATTATTCTTACATGTACACATAAGTAATAGAATAATATTGATCAAAACTCACACTGTTTAATCCGCAGAAATCAATTTCAAAGATTTAATTCTGCTTTGTTTATTTACGCAGGAAGCTATTTAAAAAATTTAATTCGTATTTTTTTTAATATACGTTGAAAACTATTTTAAGGATTTAATTCCGTTCTGTTGAATAACGCAGCAAACTATTTTAATAATATGATTCTGCGTTCATTTATGCAGCAAGTTTTAAAGAATTAATTCTGTATTTGTTTATTTACGTATCACACTGTTTTAGCGATTTAATTCTGTATTTGTTTATTTACGTAGCAAACTATCTTAAAGCTTGAATTCCGTTTTAACTATATTAATTTGAAACATAAAACAGGAAAGAATTACCAAACTTATGTTGTTTACTCATTGATAGAGTCATTGACTAAACATCTGCTACATTTCATCAAACAAAACGAAACGGAACGAAAATAGAAGCATGACGGTTTCGAATTTTATATATCTCGGCTATGTACCTATCTCATTCGTGCTCGAGTTTTTTCCTGGAAACTCTTACCCAAAAGTACGCAATACATTTAAGGCAACATTCGGAAACGAAAGCTGAAAAAGATAAAACAATACTGCTTTCCGACGCTTTTATAGATCTAAAACCCTAACCCACATCACGCCCGAGATGCTACAACAACAACAACAACAACCAAAACAAAACAAAATTCAATTCCAAAATAGACAATGGCAATGTATGTTGCAAACCACTCTTTTTCCACAAAAACGATTGAATGAAAAACGTGCTTGTCCCATACGCCATCTTCCTCAATCCATTCTACAAAGCTTCTTTTCCTGCAAGAAAAGAAATAAAGAAAAAAAGATGATTATTATTGTTATCCTCTATAACGCAAGCACTTTTTTTTTTTTATCTCAGGTTGGTAGCGTTGGCGGATGCTGCCGTGTTATATATAAAGGTTTTCTAAACTCTTCTTATGATCGTGTTATTTCTTTTCACGGGCACGCTAAAAAAACGGCAAGAAATTGAAGTATGAATAATAGAAGCAGACTGTTGCGTTCCCACTGGCTTTGGTATGAGTTTTTGAGGGGAACTGAATTTCGGTAATAGTTTTTGTACATTGCAGGGTTTTATTTATGCATTTTGTGAGCGTTCCTCGTTCAGTTTCCTTCGTGAGCAAAAGTTTTTGGGGAGTTAAGAGAAAGAAATGAATTTTTAATGGGTTTTCTGAGCTGAAAATAATTAAAACCACATAATAACCAAATGTAAAATCGTTTCGTTTAGTTTTGGTTTTCGGAAACGTTCTTTTCGAAAAGGGGTGTAATAAATTGCGTGGTTTTAAGCATATCACCGGTTAAATTTCTTAAAAGTAATTTTAAAAATCTGCGGTTCTCAAATTGTGTGTTCGTAGCATTTTTATGAAATTTGTTTGGTTTCGTTTTTCGTTTCTTTCTTTGGATAACGATTTATTTTTAGCGTTTCGTTATGATATTTAGAACTATATAAAATGTAGCTAAATGTATGAGATTTTATACAGTAATGTAATCTGGTATTATTTTTAACAGATTAATCATAATTTTTAATTGTTTCAATTTTTCTAAAAATTTATTTCATTCTAAATAACAATTATCAAGGAAAAATGTACGTGTTTTATTTTATTACTTTTTAGATACGTATTTTTAATTAATTAACTTTAAAGTGTTATTTAAGAAATATGATTTACAACATTTATATCATTCATTGTTTTCATAATTTAAATTTTGCCAACGTAATTTTAATAATGAAATGAAAAATTCTAATTAAATAAATTAAGCAATTTAATATTTTCAGTCAAATAATTTGAGACACATACATTTGAATGTTTGTATTTAAATAATATTCTTTAATACATGTAATTTTATTATTAGTAATATTTCTAATTAAATATTCATTATTCTTAGTTAATTAATTGGAATAATTTGCATTTTATAATAAACTGTATATTATATTTTTCTATATTATTTTAACTGTCCCCATTCTATCATGACTATCCATCTTATAAAAAAATTAAGTTTGATAATGAATTTAAATTTTATAAAATCAATATGTAAGTCAGAGGTGGCCAACCCAAATGATCTTGCTGGCAACTTTGGAAATGCATCCAAACTCCGCTGGCTGCATATAAAATTATTTATCCCCATATTAGATTTAGTCCCACTATAGAAATTTTTGGCATAAAAAATTTAAACATGATGATTTATTATTTTTTTGTTTACTATTATTCTTATATGGTGCCTCAATGGCCGAGTGGCTAGAGCCCTGTCGCTCGGTTACATAGGTATCGGGTTGGAGTCCCGCCGGTACCATGGATGTTTGTAGTGGTTCGGAATCTACACTCATGTCCATAAATTAAGGATAATTCATAGATGAACTTAAACTAAAACTTCACCTGTAGAATTATACACATATCTTGAAGAAGAATATGCAAATTACAGGAAATCCCCCAGATGGCGCGGAATCTACACTCATGTCCAAGAGAGGGGTAAATTAAGGAATAATTTAGAGTTTTTCTGCAATAACCGCATGAACTTTGGATGTTTTTTTTACTGAAAAATTATAGGACGACTAAAAAGCTGGAAGTATAGTGAATAAACTTCAAGATGATGGTAATGAATACCATTGAACGACGCCTAATGAGGGCCGTTTTAGCAGTTACTGCCAAAAGAAATAGTGGTGCCGGTTCTCTTCATCTACCGGTACGACAGTTTCAAGGCAGTTTTAGGGGGTCTAGCTCGTAGGCCTGTCAGATGTGTTCCACTTACCGCAACTCACTGTCGCCTGCGATTAACCAGAAGGCATGCATTGTGACCTGGTCATGTTTCACAAGTCCAGGTTTAGTTTGGAGTCTTATTCTCGCCGGACTTTCATATGATGACCCGTTACCACCAAGAGAACACCATTGAACATCTTACGGTGGTCAGGATGTTTGGGGAGGAATCATTCCTGGAACAACATGTCATTCTGGAACAACATGTTTTGTTTCGGGGCGCCATGGGTGCTGAATTTCTGTTTATGGATGACAACCCGTCTTCACCGTCAAACCTTGTAGACGAATGCCTTCAATTGGAGGATATCACCTTTATGGTTTTGGCCAGCATACTCACCGGACTTGAATCCAATAGAGAATGTGTGGGATATGCTTGGCCGAGAATTGCAGACCGTCAACCTCCTCCCACCTGTAAACCGGAACTTCGGAGGGCATTGCTTGATGAGTGGTGTAATATTCCCAAGATCAGATTGATAATTTGATACTCAGCATGCCCAGGCGTTGTAAGGCCTGTATTGCATCATCCGGGAGACATACTCCATATTAAACATCATACTAACCATGTTATACTGTTTTTTGTAAATAGGTTCTTTTTTGAAGTTTGCTCCAGGGAGTAAAAATCGCAATTTTATTAATTATGTCAAACATATAGCATATTTTTTGCTCTTTACCTGTTGTTTAATAAATAGACTTTACAAATAAGTCAAATTTGTTTTGCTTCTGTCTCTTTCTTTGCCTGAACTTCATTATCCTTAATTTATGGACATGAGTGTACTTTAAGTCGTAGATCAGGTCTCATATGACTGTTGAGCCTTGGGCGTAGAGCTGACAACCCTACACCATAAAAAAAAAAAAAAAAACATCTCTCGTCTTGAAATCTGCCAGTAGGTTGACGGCCTTGGACCACACTGGGCTGTTGCGCCAATGCGAATATATGTATATATTTGAAATTGAATGATATTGATACTAAACTCACATTGTTCATTGCGTAGAAAATTATTTTAAAGATTTAATTCGATTCTTTTTTTTTTTTTTTACGTTGCAAATTATTTTAAAAGATTTAATTCTGTTTGGTTTATTTACGTAGCAAACTGTTTTAAAGATTTGTTTCTGCATTTATTTATTTTCGTAGCAAATTTTAAAGAACTAATTCTGTATTTGTTTATTTACTTAGCACGCTGTTTTAACAATTTAATTCTGTTTATTTACGTAACAAACTATTTTAAAAATTTAATTCTGTTTTAACTATATTAATTTGTTATATAAATCATAAAAGCAATTTCCAAACTTGTGTGATTTACATTGATAGAGACAAGGACTAATAAACATCACCTACATTTCATCAAATCAAACGGAACGAAAATAGAAGCATGACGGTTTCGAATTTTCTATTTCTTTGGTTATGTACCTATCTCATTCGCGCTCGATTTTTTTCCAGCAAACTGTTACCGAAAAGTACACAATACATTTCAGGCAACATTCGGAAACGAAAGCGGAAAAAGATAAAACAATGCTGCTTCACCGACGCTTTCATAGTTTTAAAACCTAACCCACATCACGCCCGAGATGCTGCAGCAACAACAACAACAACAACAAAATAACAACCGCGCCATAACAAAACAAAAATTCAATTCCAAAATAGACAATGGTAATGTACGTTGTAAACCACTCTTTTCCACCAAAATGATTGAATGAAAAACGTGCTTGTCCCAGACGCCCATGTTCCCCAATCCATTCCCAAAGCTTCTTTTCCAGCAAGAGAAAAGAAAAGAAAAATGATTATTATTATTATCTTCTATAACGCAAGCACTTCTTTTTTTATCTCAGGATGGTATACGATGGCGGATACTGCCGTGTTATATATAAAGGTTTTTAAACTCTTCTTAAGATCGTGTTATTTCTTTTCACGGGCACGGCGGAAAAACGGCAAGAAATTGAAGTATGAATAATAGAAGCAGACTGTTGCGTTCCCACTGGCTTTGGTATGATTTTTAAGGGGAACTGAATTTCGGTGATAGTTTTTGTGCATTGCAGCGTTTTATTTATGCCTTTTGCGAGCGTTCCTCTTTCAGTTTCCTTGGGGGGCGATAGTTTTTGGGAGTTAAGAGAAAGAAATGAATTTTTAATGGGTTTTCTGTGCCGAAAATAATTAAAACCACGTAATGACCAAAGGTAAAATCGTTTCGTTTAGTTTTGGTTTTGCCAAATGTTCTTTTCGAAAAGGGAGTGTAATAAATTGCGTGCTTTTAAACATATCCTCGGGGGTAAAATTTCTTAAAACTAATTTTGAAAATCTGATTCTTTGGAGTTTTAAAGTATATGAAATGTAGCTAAATGTATGCGGTTTTGAGCTGTAATGTAATCTGGTAATATGTTCAAAAATTAATCTCATTTTCAAACTGCTTCAATTTTTTTGACAAATTTATTTCATTTTAAATAATAATATCAATGAAAAAATTATGTTTTGATTTTTTAATTAATTAAATTTAAAGTGTTATTAAGGAAATATAATTTGAAAAATTTATCAATTTCATAATTATTTTAAATTTTAAAAAATTAAAATTAAATATTTTAAGCAAATTTATGTTTTCAGTCAAATTAAGTGAGGAAACATAAAAATTTTGAATTTTTTTAATTAAAATAACATTTTAAAATGTATATAATTTTATTTTAATTAATATTTCTAAATAAAAACCTATTATTCATATTTAATTAAAACGAATAGTTTATATTTTATCATAAACTATCCATCTCAAAAAAAATGCAGGTTTATTAATGAATTTAAATTTTATAAAATAATATTAAATTTTGCTGTGTTTAAAAAACAATGATTGTAACAATAATATTAAATTTTGCTGTGTTTAAAAAACAATGATTGTAACAATAATGTGTTTTGCTGTGTTTAAAAACAATGATTGTAACAATAAAATTTAATGTATTATTATTAAAATAAACATTGATTATGCGCCAGCTTAATGGAATATTATCTTATTCCTTAAAGTTAAAGCATTATTGATTTTTTACATTGCAAACTATTTTAAATAATCAAATCTGTTTTGTTTATTTAAAACAGTTTGCAACGTAAATAATTAATTCTGTATTTTTTATTTACGTAGCAAACAATTTTAAAGCTTCAATTCGGTTTTTAACTAGATTAATATGAAATATAAATTATTGCAACAATTTCCAAACTTGTGTGGTTTCCAAAATATAGAGTCAACGACTAATAAACATCAGCTACATTTCATCCAACGAAACGGAACGAAAATAGAAGCATGGCGGTTTCGAATTTTATATTCCTTCGGTTATGTACCTATCTCATTCGTGCCCCAGTTTTTCCAGCAAACTCTTACCCAAAAGTATACAATACATTTAAGGGGCAAAATTCCGCAATGAAAGCGGAAAAAGATAAAACAATGCTACTTTCAAGGATTTCATAGTTCTATAACGTAACCCACATCACGCCCGAGAGGCTGCTGCAGCAACAACAACAACACAATAACAACAACAGCAGCAGCTCGAAAACAAAACAAAAATTCAATTCCAAAATATACAATGGTAATGTACGTTGTAAACCACTCTTTTCCACCAAAACGATTGAATGAAAAAACGTGCTTGTCCCATACGTCATGTTCCCCAATCCATTCTCGAAATCTTCTTTTCCAGAAAGCAAAAAAAAAAAAAAAAAATGATTACTATTATTGTTATCTTCTATAACGCAAGCACTTCTTTTTTTTTTTTCGCAGGGGGTATAGCGTTGGCTGAAGCTCCCATGTTATATATAAAGGTGTTCTGAACTCTTCTTATGATCGTGTTATATCTTTTCACGGGCACGGCGAAAAACGTCAAGAAATTGAAACATGAATAATAGAAGCAGACTGTTGCGTTCCCACTGGCTTTGGTATGATTTTTGAGGGGAACTGAATTTTTGTGATAGTTTTTGTGCATTGCAGCGTTTTATTTATGCCTTTTGCGAGAGTTCCTCTTTCAGTTTCTTTAGTGAGCAAAAATTTTTGGGAAGTTAAGAGATAGAAATGATTTTTTAATGGGTTTTCTGAGCCGAAAATAATTAAAACCACGTAATGACTAAAAAGTAAAATCGTTTCGTTTAGTTTTGGTTTTCGTGAACGTTCTTTTCGAAAGGAGGTGTAATAAATTGCGTGCTGTTAAGCATATCGCCAGGTGAATTTCTCAAAAGTAATTTTGAATATCTGAGGTTCTCAATTTGTGTGTTCGTAGCATTTTTATGAAATTTGTTTGGTTCCTTTTTTTTTTATATTTATATATAAGCTTTTCGTTTGAGTTTGAGAAGTATATAAATGTAGCTAAATGCATGCGATTTTAATTTATAATGTAATCTGGTAATATATTTAACAAATTAACCTCATTTGAAATTGTTTTAATTTATTTTTAACAAATTTATTTTACTTCAAATAATAGTTATCAGTGAAAAAATTTGCAACTTGAATTTTAAGTAATTAACCTTAAAGTGTTAATTTAGAAATATAATTTGAAATATTTTTAATCTCGATCGTTTTCTTAATTATTTAAATTTTTCCAGCGTATTTTATTTTTAAAAGGAAGAATTTAAAATAAATAGATTAAGCAAATTATTATTTTTAATCACGTCAAATTATAAGTCATATATTAATTTAAATAAAAACATTCAAACGTATTTATATTGTACAGAATTTTATTTTACTAAATATTTCTAATTAAAAATACATTATTCATATTTAAATGGAAATAGTTTACATTTTATCATGAACTGTTCATCTGATTATGATTGTCCTTATTATTATTATAACTGTCTCCATTGTATCATGACTGTTCATCTTATAAAAAATCAAGTTTAATAATGGAATTAAATTTTATAAAATGAAAATGTAGATGAAGGAATGTTTAAAAGGTTTAATGATTGTAACATTGAAATTCATGTCATATTATTACAATAAACATTGATTATGCGTGATCTTAAAAAATTACCTTTAATTTAAAGGTTCATCACCCCAAATATGTAGAACACTAAATAAACAATTTTTATACATATATTTCCATTTTTGGACGCTTAAATGATATCATTTTGCCCAGAATTTTCAAATGCCTGCAACTAAATTCAAATATTCACCAACAACTACAACAAGCTCCCAAAAACAACATATTCGGTATCTAGCAAGGCAGAGTGGTTTGATGAATAGTAAGCTAGGTTCAAACACGACAAATGTCGAATTGAAAGCTTTCATGTTTATGTCGAGAAGAGCGTGATAAATCCGTAGAGGAACAAACAAAGCTTGAGTAGTTATAATGTAAAGCGCATAGGAGTTGTCAGTTTGAAGTGAACATAATCGTCACGTGACAGGTTTAGGCTTCAGCAACCCATTTGATTATTCTCATCGCTTTTGTAAATGCATTTACACTTAAACACTGTTAAATAAATCTCTGTGTGTGCTTGTGTCGACATATTTGCGAAAGGGGAGTCTTATATTTTTTTGCAAATGCATAGGAATTGATTTGTTATATTGAATGAATTATGAATGTTTTAAATTCGATGAATATATGCTATTCATTTCTGATTTAACACTTTCACTGCCGATCTTGCTGCAACAGACAATGTGCGACCTGATGGCCAGTTGGCTAGCGCTCTGGCATTTGATACCGCAGGCTTCAGTTTTGAATTCTGGCGATGGCATGGATATTTGGGAGTTTTTCAGAATCCACTTTAAACTGCAGGTCCCGGTGTAATTAGCCTAAAGTGTGTACAAAATGACAGTAGAGCAAAAGGCCATTACCAAACCAACTGACGATGTGGCTCCCATGCTGAAGCATCAATCACATGCTAGTGCTAGTGCTAATGCGTGAATCGTGTTGTGTCTCTGTAGCCACGTGTTCACATGAGAAGAGCAGTACATAAACATTTCGTCTCTATTTCAATCGGCAATATATGTAAACTGTGTGAGTTGGAATTGGTGTCAAGTAAGAGTTAGAAGCTCTATGGGTATGTGGTATCGAATGTATAAATTTATTAGTTATTAAAAATCTTGTAATATGAATTTCAGAGACGATATTTCTGCAGGGCTTTCAAGCCCCACCCAAAAAAGAATAAATAAAGAAAAAAGAAAAAAAAAACAAAGGAATAATGAAAAATGCAATCTAATAAGTATTTAACAAATGGTGACATTGTACATTTATTGACTGAGTTTACGGAGAGTTATCCTTGTGAAATCCATTATGGCAGCAATGAAAATTTATTCTTAATAAAAGTGACCATGATATTTCGTATTGTATATCACTGTAACCAACTTATAATAGTTCATTTATATTAAATATCTGTTAGTAATAAATTCATCATAATTGGCTCAACAACCCTCATGGTGGGCCAAGGTCATCTGCCTACTGGCAGATTTCAAAACATGAAATGTCTTCTTTTTGTGTGGTAGGGTTGTCTGCCCTGCACCCAACGTTCTATGGTCATGTTAGACTGGGACCTACAGTTTATAGTGGATTCGAACCACCACAAACATCTATGGCATCGTTGAACTCGAGGGTACGATGGTCGAAACCTGTGGTACCGAGCGCCAGAGAGCTAGCCACTTGGCCATTCAGGCCCCTAGTATTAAATAATCATATAAAAAATGATGCATTTTTGTGATATATTTTCGCTATCTTGATTCCATTTTGTTGGAAATAAGCGCGCATTTAGAAAATAATTTTATCTCTAGTGCTATCGCGCGCTAGCGTGCAATCAAAATGTTTTATCAGAAAAGATCTAAAATGTTATTCTTCTAAAGCAGCTGGCAATACACAGACAGTCAATCTTTATGCCATAAGTAAGGACTGCACTGTTATTATTCATTTAGCACTTTCCAGTGGGAAGATAGGCTTCAGACGCGAGTACCACTAACCCGGCAAAATATTATTTACTAATCAACATGATACACATAATCATGTTTTTATTATCACTTTACAATCGTATTCGTTATAAAAAGTAAGTCGAATTCTGGGAAATACACTTTTCTACGGCAGGGCAATAACTATCATCACATTCTCACGAGACCACTGAGAAAGTGTTAAATTCTTGCGTGTTTCATAAAGTAAAAAGTTAGATTAATATTTTTTATTTTGATGAAATTACCCCTACAGTTCACTAGGAAGCTTTTTAACCAAATTATAATAAGTTTTAGGCGTGTCCTTGAAGATGTTCTAACCTAATTTATGCTATGATAGCTGTTTTTTTTTTGTTATTTAGTTTTTTATTCTTATTTTTTGCTTTTATTTATTTATTTTTTGGCGACTAATGGGTAGAAAAGAAATAAAAAGCCCCATCATAACACGATTTTCAAAATAAATTCTTGCTTTCTTTAAAACTTTAAATAAATGTACATTTAATGATTCTAAAAATGGTTTTGATTCTTTCCATTGACAAAATTATTTTTCACATTTTTGTGCGTTTTAGGAAATTATGTATACCACGTTAATTATAACTACATATTCTTTTGAATAATTTATTAAGGTATTTTTTTTTTTCTTTCTTTACTTTTGTGGTAAGATTTATTTGCACTTAATCGCATATATTGGGTATATAAATATAGGTTATTTAATAAACAAATATATAAATGTCTTTCTGAAGATATATTTTTCTAATGTCGCTGGTAAATACTTAGACCATAATCTGTTATGCTTAAGGGCTGCACCGACAATACTTAGCACTACCCAGGGGGTGCGGGTAACTTGAAGATATGCTACGGGCGCGCAGTAACAATGCCCTCGCAACACTCTCCGATCATATTAGACTGGGACCTACAGGTTAAAGTGGATTCCAAACCACTTCAAACATCTATGGCATGAACGGGACTCGAATCCAAAACCTGTGGTACCGAGCGCCAGGTTGTCAACCACTGGGCCATCAGGCCCCCTCCTTTCTGACGAAATACTTGTGCAAAAATTACCAATCTGTAATACCGCGCCAACCCTAATATGAAAGGGACGGGCGATGTGGAGCTCAGTTTTTTGTGCTGCCTGATGGCTTATGACAATTGGCAATTGGCTAGCGCTCTGGTCTTTGGTACCATAGGATTCAGGCTCAAATCCTGGCGGTGTCATGGTTGGTTGTTATTGATTCGGAATACATGTTAAACAGTAGGTCTCGGTCTAATTCGCCAAAAGTGTAAAAAAATGTCAGTACTGTGACAAACTAACCCAATCAGTCTTTTGTTCTTTAAAAATTAAGAATTTCTCTACTACTTTATGCGGCAGGGCACTTATGGTTCATCTTAAATAATGCTGATTCTACTACACATTTACCATTTTAGTTTCTATGTACATCAGTTCCACATTCTTGCATTTATTTCACACTAGAGTTATTTTGCATTGAAAAATTACTTGCTAATTTTTTTTAAATATTAGTTACGAAAGAATCTATTATATTTTTAAACTTTGTAATTTTCTTGATAAGATTTTATAAAATATTAATGTAAAATTATCCTTAGCTTTCAAAGCTTGAATTTAGAACAAAGGCATTTTCTAAATTCAAGAGCCTAAATGAAAGGATTCACGTAGATTTTGTTGTTGCATTTACCTGCTGACGTTCATTTTTTCAATTCATTTTTTACGAAATTAAAAAAAAAAAAAAAATAAAACTAGGAAATTATCTCTCCATATGCATACTCATGGTTTAAATTAATTTTATTATAGGTTTTAAACTTTCCATACTACATAATGAATTTGGCATGTTTAATTATTTTTGAGTTTTACTTCTTTCAGGATTAGTATCCCGTTGATTAAGACCAAGTAATTAATTCATTAGTTAATATCTGAATTTAATTACATTACTTTTCGTATTTAATATAACTGCATTAATTAATGTTTTATTTGGTACCTATTCAAGTTTCGAGTGATAGTTCTTAGCATCAGAAATTAATTAAAATAACACAGTCATTAAATATAATTAATGTAAATCATAGGAAATTAATGCATAAAGATTAATGCGTATTTTTAAAAACGCAAAATAACTTTTCAAATTTGAAAGTATATAATTCGGCTTTTTCAGAAATCGTGTTTTTAAACGTCGATATGAGATTTAAAAAATTACGAGAATAAATTTTCAAAAAAATATATTTTAGAAAATACATTTTTAAATTTTTTTAATTGCAAACTTTTATTTTACCAACTCTCTAGATTTCGTATAAACAGAAAGCTTATTATACTTGTTTTATTTGAGAAAATTAGAAATATCCTTACATTTTGAAAATTTCATAAAAAAGCAAACAATTAGTACTTTGCTTTTAATCAATGAAATCATTAAAAACAGAATGCACAATTGTACATTGAATGCTCAAGATGACTTAAAGAAGACTCAGGTTTGAATTTTGCTGGTGGCAACAGTTACAGTCACTGCTTTCAGACTATAGGACGCTCGCTCATACTACTGTGCCCAAAAAGTAAAAACAGATTTCAATTTAAATTTCCCGGGCATATAGAATTTCATTTTTTTTTTTTTTTTCGGTTGTTAGCACTATCCTTGACATCTGTGTGAAATTTCACCTCAAAATATTCATTAGTGTTTAAATGCTAAAACTACGCTTTTAGGCTTTGAATGAGACGAACTTTACAAAACTGATTCCAGAATGATTTTTATTTGCGAAAACGTATAGAATGTTACAGAATGTATTCGGTGAGCATTCCTATATCGGAAAGAAGTGTTTAGAAGTGGTATAAACAATTCAAAGAAGGCAGAGAACGCGTCGAAGATGGAGAGCCCTCTGGTCGACCACCAAACTGAACCGACGAAGCTCACGTCCAAACAATTAAAGATTTGGTGCTTGCAAACCGTCGATTTACAACTAGAGACCTTGCTGATGATGTAGGAATTTCAGAAATAAAATAACAGTCAATTCCGATTCAATAACTTTTAATTCCATTTTGGGGCTCAATCGCATCAAATCTCGATTGGTACCGAAAACATTGAACGCGACAGCTCACACCGCATTGATTCTTTGTGACTTTTTTGCCAAAAATTAAACCCATATCGTTCCACAATCATCGTATTCGCATCGTGCGATTGCTGGCTATTCCCAAAACTCAAAAGACCACTCAGGAGACGTCGTTTTGAGTTGATTGAAGTGATTGAATGAATTGCCGCGCGCTTTGAAGGCCATCCTTGCCGATGACTTTTAGCATGCATTGAGGATTGGAAAAAGTTGTTAAAAGTGCATTGTGTTCGGATAGGATTATTTTGATGGCGCTGAAATAAATTTGGAAGAACAAGAGTTTTTGAAAAAAAAATAATTTGTCTTCCTTTTTGGGCGCAGTAGTAAGTAACAATACGGAAAACATAAGACTTTTTCTAATATACATTTCATTTTCTAATATAATAACATAATATTTTCAAATATTCATACCGTTTAGTGAAAATGAAAGGAACCTATTTAACGTAAGTGGTATTATTAACTTAGCAAGCCCCAAATCCAGACATACTACAGTAAACACATGGTATCTAAACCTAAATACTTAAAATTCATGCATGATGTTTTGCCATAGTCTAGACATCTACAACAATATATTCGTTTAAATATAATTACAACTGTTAGGTCAGCTTAATTGTAAGAAAACAGAAAGCAATACCTGGGGGACTAGAATATAATGTTTGGCTCGTAAGACTGCGTTTTGGATGCTCTTGCGAAAGTGTGTATCAAATTATATATAAGTTTAATTTACTAGCAATCTGAAATTAACCTTTTCTGTAATTTTAATTTAACTGGCACTCTACATATGTTTGGATTCTATTAATGCTTTTATATGTTACACCATAAATAAAGTTAATCTATGTAATTATGAAGTCGGGAAACTTTCAACAATTATTTTCATATTAAATTTTAGGAACTTTATACATTATTAAACATTTAAATTTTTATGTGTATAAATTTATAATATAAGTTTATAGCATAAATTTTTCAAATATGTGTTTGTTAAAATAAAATTAAAATGGTGCAAGGTGTAAAACATTTTTTTTTTTCATTTCACATTAAAGTATTTTTAAATTCTATTAAAAAATAGAAATGCAATTTATATTATTATTACGTAAATATTCTTTCATATGAAAACATATATTAATCATTTTTATACTTGCATTTCATGTTATAAGGAAAGTTTAAAATCAAGAAAGTTGCATTATCTTTGACACCAACTTTAGAAAAAAATAATTTGTTTCAATACCCATCTACAAATATTTTTTAAGTAAAAGCAATAACTTTTGTAAAGCCTTTTTTCTAAGCAAAGTATAACTTTTTGTAATATATAACCATAACAGCGAAATACAAATTTAATCGTATAATTTTTTATTTTTGTTTAAAAATTTGTAACTAATTTACTACACAAAATTTATATATTTAGTTTTTAATAACAAAATTCTTGCAAAAAAATCGAATATGTAATAAATAGTTTAAAAATATAGGCGAGTTTAAATGCTATTACAACCACTTATGAAAATAATATTTTGTTGGTACATTATAACCCATTATATATGGGTATTGTTTGGGAGAGTGGGTCAGCAGTGACTTGGACCACATTAAATGCTTTTTATAGGTTTATTTACGCGTTTTGAAACTTCTTTCAAAAACTATTCTTATTAGTTTATTTAAATTAATTTCAAGTGCTTTTTTTAAATTTCTTTCATGTGATTTTATGAAATCGTTTGGAATTCTATAGTTCAGTTTTTTTTTTTAAATTTATTTCATGTTATTTTATAAAATTTTTTATTTTTAATTTTTTTCTTTCATGTGATTTTATAAAATCGTTTTGAATTCTGTAGGTTTTTATTTTTTTAATTTTTTCCTGTGATTTTATTTCTGTATTCTTTTTATATTTATTTTTTTTTTTTTTTACATTTTTTACACGTGATTTTGTGAAAAATTCGTTTTTAAATTTTTGTTTAATACGTTTTTTTATAACGATAACTATATATTTTAATAATTTCTTTTTTCCTGTGATTTTATAAAAATCATTTATCGAATGCTTTCTAGCTATTTTTTTTTATTTTTTTTTTTTAAAAGATTAATTAATTTTTTTAGTATTAACGTGATTTTAATGCAGATTTTTTTTTTTTTTTAATTTTTTCGTGAAATCGTTTGGAATTCTTCAGTTTTTAAATTTTTGTTTTTATAAAATCGTTTTTTTAGTTTTTTTTTTTTTTATTTATGTTTTAAACGATAACTGATGAACGTAATTTAATGCCTGAATATGATTTATAGATATTTTTTCTTTTCTTTCTTCGCTTAAGATTTTGCTATTATGCGTTTTTCTAATTCTTAAATTAAATTTTAAATATGGGTAACCTAAATATCTTTTCACCCGACTATTTCTTTCTTCCTAATTATAAATAATTTTTTTAAACTTATAAATATTATTAATAATAAAAGATTAAAATAATTGTTTCATTAAGTGAGGATTAATAATAATGCAGATAAACAAGACGCATAGTTATACAAAACATTTTTTTTTTGGAAATTTCTTTTTCGCGTGATTTTATAAAATAACTCGTTTGGAATTCTGCATGTTTTTCTTCGTTTTTTTGAAAACTATTTTTCGCGTGATTTTATAAAATCGTTTGAATTTGTGAGATGCGTGTTTTTCCGGTTCGTTTTTTAAAACTATTTTTTCGTGTGATTTTGAGATAAAATAGCTTGGAAAAATTATTACCACCCCTACATTTTTTTGGATGACGTGGAAAATTTTTGATTTAAACTGTTTTCTGCGGATCTAAAAGACGACTTTTTGATAGACGGCAGATTGGTTGAAGCTGTGTTGCGCGCCAAAGGTGGGCCAACTCGTTATTGACAGGTGGCCATGATGTTTTGGCTCTTGAGTGTATATTATTTGTTGCGTGGAAAACTTTTTTAATATACAAAATAAAAATTTAGCATTATATTGATTTATTTTTTTTTTTAATTTTTGTTTACGTGATTTAAATTTTTATTTGTAATCTGTTTTAATTTTTTTCTGTTTTGAACGATAACTGATGAACATAATTTATTGCCTGAATATGATTTATTGATACTTTCTTCTTTCTTTGTTTAAGATTGTTGTTACGTGTTGTGCTTGCATTAAATTCTAAATATGGGTAACCTGTATATCGGGCCAGCCGATTATTTCTTTCTAACTTAATAAATATTTTTTTTATAATCATATTATTAATAATAAAATAATAATTAATTCCATTATGATTCTTAATAATAAATATATATTCCATTATGATTAGTAAAATTAGCTAGTGAAAAGCATTATTTTTATTCTTAGTTTTTTTTTTTTTTTTTTAAAAACCCCATATATAAAACTACGTATTTAGTTTATTCACATATTTTAACAAATGGGTTTGTTATTTAATCAAACAAATAACTACTAAGATAAATTAAACAGTCACTAATAAAGGCACAAAGAAACGTCAACCAAATAGAGATATAGTGAAAGAAAACCGAAACACCCTACAGAGCTTTTGAGAAACATAAAAACAAAGCCTGCACCATCTCAAATGAAAACTTAATTGTCTCTTTATCTATTTTCCGATGCAAAGAATGGTCGCGCTAAATATCTCCTGATTTTAATTAACATTTAGCGTGTAGGACCCACTCAAAAGAAACAATAGCAACTTTCCAGAGTCCCGACGCCTCATTCAGACAGGATCAAGTGAGGATTAATTACAACAATGGGTTTCCCGGATTTGCGGAACAAGACGCATTGTAATACAAAACGTCGAGTGCACTGCGCTGTGAAAATAACCCCGAAACACCGCTGCTTTTTCTTGTTACATAAATTTCTCTCGAAACATCACCAAAATGGAAAAAAAGAATAAGTTTTTTCTAGTTTTCTTTCCCGGAAACTCTAATTAAGATAAAAGAACTGATTTTAACTCACTCAGTAGCTACTGGAAGGTAGCTGTTTTTCTTTTTGTTGCTGGTTTTCTCTCTGGGGGGTTTTGAAAGAGATATGATTTACGACGGCATTTCAGATGGAATTATTTTAAATATGAGCCTGCCTTAGTAGAATATCCGAAATACTAGAGGTGATTGCACCGAACTGCGTGTTCCCGCCTTCCGGTTCATATATAATGCAAAAATCCTGTCATAAAGAAGTACGATCCAAGTTGCAGAAGTAAAGAAAAAGAACAAGAAAATCAGTGGCGGATTCATTAATTTTGCTGCTTTGGTACGAAACGATCAAAATTGAGATAAATATTTCCCCCATTTAACTCTAAGAAATAACAAAGATATCATTTGATACATGGGAGAATTTTTAATAATCAAAATAACAATTTATTGATTTATTTTTTTAAATTTTATTTCATGTGACTATATAAAATAGTTTGGAATTCTATAGTTTTTTAATTTATCTTTATTTTTGTTTTCTGTTTTGAACGATAACTGATGAACATAATTTATTGCCTGAACAGGATTTATTGATAATTTTTTTCTTTCTTTGTCTAAGATTGCTATTATGCAATTTGATCTTACATTAAATTATAACCTTTCTAATTTTTAAATTAGATTCTAACACTTTTGTAATTTAAATAATGATTATTTTATTTTAATATTATAAATAATAAAATAATAATTAATTGCATTACGATTATTAATAATAATGCAGATAATGCGTTAATAAAATTAGCTAGTAAATAGCAGTATTTTTATTCACACAGTTTAACTAATGAGTTTGATATTTAGTCAACAAAATAAATGCTAAGATATATTAAACAGTGACCAATAAAGACACAACAGAAATTTCAACCAAATAGCGATGTAGTGAAAGAAAATCGAAACACCCTACCGAGCCTTTGAAAACATAAAAACAAAGTCTGCAACATCTCAAATGAAAACTTAATTGTCTCTTCATCTATTTTCCGGTGCAGAGAATGGTCGTGCTAAATATCTCTTGATTTTAATTAACATTCAGCGTGTAGGGCCCACTCAAAAGAAACAGTAGCAACTTTCCAGAGTCCCGACGCCTCATTCAGAACAGGATCAAGTGAGGATTAATTACAACAATGGTTTTCCAGGATTTGCGGAACAAGACGCATTGTAATACAAAACGTCGAGTGCACTGCGCTGTGAAAATAACCCCGAAACTCCGACTGCTTTTCTTGTTACATAAATTTCTCTCTAAACGTCTCCATAATGGAAAGAAGAATGAGTTTTTTAGAATTTTCTTTTCCCGGAAACTCTAATTAAGATAAAAGATCTGATTTTAACTCTCTCAGTAGCTGCTGGAAGGTTGGGGTTTGCTTTTTTGGTTGATGGTTTTCTCTCTGGGGGGTAAAGTAAAATATCCTTATCGCTTTAGTAAAATATCCGAAATTCAAGAGGTGATTGCACCAAAATGTATGTTCCTGATTTCCGGTTTATATATAATGCAAAACCATGTCAGAAAGAAGTACGATCCAAGTTACAGAACTAAGAAAATAGAACAAAAAAATTCAGTGGTGGATTCATTAATTTTACTGCTTAGTCTGAAGCGATCAAATTGAGATAAAATATATTCCCCTTTATCTTTAAGAAATAATAAATACATTATTTATTGCATAGAAGAATTTTAATAAATATTTATCAATTAATTTTTAAGCACAGATTTATAAATTTCACATTAAAAATATATGTTATGGATGTATGAAAGCACAACATTATGTATATTGTAGAATTTTTTTTTTTCTCACGAGTAGAGTTTTGGGAAACCCTTGCCAGGAGAGAGAGAACGTATGCTATTTGATAAATATGTATAATAAATTCATCAGTCATATTTTACAGCAGACGATCTTTATTTTGGGTAGCTTTATTACATGCAATTGGAGTTCTGTACTAATGGAACTCAAATATTATTACAGATATTCGGTATCAGACATAATGAGAAAATCAGAGAATGTCTCCACAGGTCGAAAACAACAGATTGAATGTGATACAGAGTTGTTCTATCGTGATTGGGGATAGAAGACAAGTAGAGAAATGTCTACTCCAATAATAAGTGAGGGAAATTGAAACCCCTTTTTTTTTTCCCACGAGATTATAAAAATAGTTTGGAATTCTATAGTATTTTTTTTAATTTTGATTTCAACTGTTATTTTTCTGTTTTTTAACGATAACTGATGAGAATAATTTTTTTGCCTGAATATGATTTATTGATCCTTTTTTTTTTTTTGTTTAAAATTGCTTTGTGTGTTGTATTTATAAATGGGTAATTTTTATATTATAAATATGGGTAACCTGTATATCGGGCCAGACGATTATTTATTTCTAACTTAGTAAATAACTGTTTTTTATAATATTATTAATAATAAAATATTAATAAATTGCATTATGATTATTAATAATAATGCAAATAATGCGTTGTTAAAATTAGCTATTGAATAGCAGTAGTTTAATTTTTATATATTTTTTGGAAAAACCCATATATAAAACCACGTCTTTAGTTTATTCACATATTTTAACAAATGAGTTTGTTATTTAGTTAACAAAATAACTACTAAGATATATTAAACAGCCATCAATAAAGACAGAACAGAAACGTCAACCAAACAGCGATGCAGTGAAAGAAAACCGAAACACCCTACCGAGCTTTTGAGCATAAAAACAAAGCCTGTAACATCTCAAATGAAAACTTAATTGTCTCTTCATCTATTTACCGGTACAGAGAATGATCGTGCTAAATATCTCTTGATTTTAATTAACATTTAGCGTGTAGGGCCCACTCAAAAGAAACAATAGCAACTTTCCAGAGTCCCGACGCCTCATTCAGACAGGATCAAGTGAGGATTAATTACAACAATGGTTTTCCTGGATTTGCGGAACAAGACGCATTGTAATATAAAACGTCGAGTGCACTGCGCTGTGAAAAATAACCCCGAAACTCCGCTGATTTTCTTGTTACATAAATTCTCGCTCTAAACGTCTCCATAATGGAAGGAAGAAAAGTTTTTTTTAGTTTTCTTTCCCGGAAACTCTAGTTAAGATAAAAGAACTGATTTTAACTCACTCAGTAGCTACTGGAAGGTTGCTGTTTTATTTTTGTTGCTGGTTTTGTCTTCTGGGTGGTTTTTGAAAGAGATATGATTTACGATGGCATTTCAGATGAAATTATTTTAAATATGAGCACGCCTTAGTAAAATATCCGAAATACTATACAGAAATGTGTATTCCTGGCTTTCGGTTTATATATAATGCAAAATCCTGTCCGAAAGATGTACGATCCAAGTTGCAGAAGTTAAGAAAAAAAAGGGGACAAAAAAGTCAGTGGCGAATTCATTAATTTTGCTATTTTAGTCGGACGCGATCAAATTGAGAAAAAGTATTCCCCCACTTTTAGAATTCTAAGAATTAACAAAGATATTATTTTTGATGCATGGGACAAATTTTGATATAGAAAATAAACATTTAGCAATTTAATGATTTATATTTTTTAAACTTTTTTTCATGTGCTTTTATAAAATAGTTTGGAATTCTATATTTTTTAATTTATCTGGTTTTTTTTTCGTTTTGAACGATAATTGATGAGCTTAATTTATTGCCTGAACATGATTTATTGATACTTTTTTCTTTATCTAAGATTGCTTTTATGCATTTTCATCTTAAATTAAATTCTAATTTTTCTAATTCTTAAATTAAATTCTAATATTTCTAAATTCTAATATTTTTTTTAAATAATAATAATTTTATTTTAATATTAAAAATAATAAAATAATAATTAATTGCATCATGATTATTAATAATAATGCAGATAATGCGTTTGTAAAATTAGCTAGTGAATAGCATTATTTTTTATTTTTATTATTTTTTGTAAAACCCCATATATAACCACGTATTTAATTTATTCACACATTTTTACAAATGAGTTTTGTTATTTAGTCAACAAAATAACTACTAAGATATATTAAACAGCCACCAATAAAGACACAACAGAAACTTTAACCAAATAGCGATGTAGTGAAAGAAAATCGAAACACCCTACTGAGCCTTTGAACATAAAAACAAAGCCTGCAACATCTGAAATGAAAACTTAATTGTCTCTTCATCTGTTTTCCGGTGCAGAGAATGGTCGTGTGAAATATCTCTTGATTTTAATTAACATTTAGCGTGTAGGGCCCACTCAAAAGAAACAATAACAACTTTCCAGAGACCCGACGCCTCATTCAGACAGGATCAAGTGAGCATTAATTACAACAATGGGTTTCCCGGATTTGCGGAACAAGACGCATTGTAATACAAAACGACGAGTGCACTGCGCTGTGAAAAATAACTCCGAAACTCGGCTGCTTTTCTTGTTACATAAATTTCTCTCTAAACGTCTCCATAATGGAAAGAAGAATAAGTTTTTAGAGTTTTCTTTCCCGGAAACTCTAATTAAGATAAAAGAACTGATTTTAACTCCCTCAGTAGCTACTGGAAGGTTCTTGTTTTTTTCTTGTTGCTGGGTTTCTCTCGGGGGGGAGGTTTGAAAGAGATATGATTTACGATGGCGTTTCAGATGGAATTATTTTAAATATGAGCCCGCCTTAGTAAAATATCCGAAATACTGGAGGTGATTGCACCGAAATGCGTGTTCCTGGCTTCCAGTTTATATATAATGCAAAATCCCGTCAGAAAGAAGTACGACCCAAGTTGCAAAAGTAAAGAAACAAAATTATTGGTGGGTTCATTCATTTTGCTGTTTAGGTCGGAAACGATCAAGTTGAGATAAATATTTTCCCCCTTATCTTTAAGAAATAACATAGATATTATTTGATGCAAGGGGTAATTTTTAATGTACAAAATAAAAAATTTAGCAATTTATCGATTTATTTTTTAAACTTTTTTTCATGTGATTATATAAAAGTAGTTTGGAATTCTAACTTGTTTTAATTTATCTGGGTTTTTTTCTGTTTTGGACGATAACTGATGAACATAATTTATTGCCTGAACATGATTTATTGATACTTTTTTTTTTGTCGAAGATTGCTATAATGCATTTTCATCTTAAATTAAATTCTCATCTTTCTAAATTCTAATATTTTTCTAACTTAAATAATAATTATTTTATTTTCATATTATAAATAATAAAATAATGATTGATCGATAGAAGCGATCAAATTGAGATAAATATTTTCCCCTTTATCTTTAAGAAATAACAAATATATTATTTGTTGCATGGGAGACTTTTTAATTTATAAAATAAAAATTTAGCAATTTATTGATTGAACAGAGATATATATTTTACTTTGAACAAATACATTTTATATTAGATACATTTTAGATATATGCGTTATATGTTGTTATATTTAAGATGTTATGTATAGATATATGTTATGTTAGATATATTTAATTATTTATCAAATAGGGGGCCTGATGGCCGAGAGACTAGAGCTCTGGTGCTCGGTTTCGGGTTCGAATGAATGAAAGTACATACAAAACAAATATAAATACGTACTGTTTCGTCGAAAAATAATTGCAGTTCCAATATTTTGTGAATTCCTATATATAGGAAGTATTTTTTGTTCGGTTGCAAAAATACGGCAATATTAAATAAAATTTAATGAAGCGAAAATTTCTATTTGTAAATTATTATATTACAATGTTAATATTACAATGTTATTACATTGATAATATTATAACAACTTAAAATGGATACAAGCTATAAACAGACACCGAAAATTAATTGATATCAGGAATAGAAAAAATAAAAAACAATTAGGAGAATAACCCTGACGGCCGAGTGGCGAACGCTGTGGCATTCATTATTTCAAATGAATGACGTGGTTAAAAGGGAATACGGTGGTTGTGGAACGATATGGGTTTCATTTTTGGCGGAAAAGTCGCGAAGAATCAATGTAGTATGAGCCTACGCATTGAGTGTTTTCGGTACTAATCGAGATTTGACGCGTTTGTTGCCCAAAACATCTTTTAAAAATAGAATTTTGAAATTCCAATATCATCAGCAAGGTCTCTAATTGTAAATCGACAGTTTGCAATCACCAAATCTTTAATTATTTTGACGTCAAATTTCCCACAGATGCCAAGAACAGTGAAAACAACCTAAAAAAAGAAAAAAAAAAATTGAAATACCATATGCCCGGGAAATTTAAATTGAAAGTTGATCTTACTTTTGGACATGGTAGTACTATCAATCTATAAAATACAAAAGTTAAAAATTCGGTTTAAAAATCCCGTATCCATCATTTGATAGATGAAATGCTCTTTGGACGTAGATGCCATTTTAAAGCCTCCTAACTGAAAACCAAACGTCCCATGTTGTGGAAATTGCTTATCATTAGCATACATCATTAAAAGCATTATTTTTGTCATTAAGTGTTGTCGTAAACGATATTCGATATTAAATGAAGAACATCTAACAAAAGAGACAATTTATTTATGTGGCTTAAACATCGACATAACTGTCCAAATTGCTGTAATAAATGTTTTTGTACATTAAAGTTGCTTTGTCGGGCAAAGGGAATAATATTTCACAAAATCTAATTTTGTTTAAATGGGGCGTTTTTTTTCCTTCAGCAACCAATTTTTGGAAAATTGCAAACTAGGAAATATTATGTTAACGAGAGTAAACAGCTTTTGTGAGATTATAGATTTAAATAATGATTACTACAAAATATATATATTTTTTCTTTTACGTTTAAATTCTTTGTTTATGCAAGTGCATTAAAGATACCTTAACCCAAAATTATAAATTGATGGGGTAAAATGCAATTAACTATATTATTAAGGCATTTAATTTTATTTTATTGTATATTTATGTATTATTATGCATTAATTAATGCAATTTTTTCATACTCTATAATATAATAAATTATTATCTGCAATAAAAAAAAAATGTTTTTTTATTTCATAAAATCTTTTAAAAACTGCTGCACTTAAATCTCAGAATGATTAAAAAAAAGAGTTAATCAAACTAAAAGTAAAAAATAATTGTTAACATAAAAATAAAATTACTGAAGAGAAAACTAATGTCGCTGTTCTAAAAGCGTGGGGTGCTCGATATCAATCGTTATAATTTTTCACTAGTTTCATTCCGAAATGCAGAGTTTGCTTAAAATGTCATACAAAGCACCCCACGCTTTTAGAACAGTGACATTAGTTTTCTCGTCAGTAGTTTTATTCTTATGTTAAATTTTTTTTTTTTTTTTTTTACTTTTTAGTTTGATTAACTCTAAAAGCGTGTTTTTTAGTTTTTTTTTTAAACTATAATTTATTTCTCATACCTCACGCAGATGTTGGGCAGTATCTCTACATTTCTACTCGGAAGACAATATTTTCCCTTCATCTCTGGATTGTTCTTGGAATTCAGAAATAAAATACGAGACCTTTCCTTATTCAACGCTGTATTACAAATTTTTTTTTTTTCAATTTTTCAATGATCATGCAGAAATATTTGTCAAGGAAAATGATTGGATTACAAAAGAGGTCACCAAACCGGACATTGAAACTTTTATCAATTTAAAGGTTGTAGGTGGAAAATAATAATAATAATAATAATAAACAAATAATGATAACCTTACAGTTACAGAAATGCAAGACTACAAGGAAAAAATACGCTAAGGTAACTAACATAACAGTAATCATGTAACTAACCTAATACTATGTAACTGACAAACGCATAAGGGAAACAAGAAGTATTAAATACAAAAGGAATAAATAATGATGAAAATTATGTGGGAACAAAGAGTAAGGAATGGGATACAAAAAATTATGACGGTTTTCATTCTGTGAAGTATAAAATACTCTTGTTGGGAGTGATAGATTGGGGCAGAGAATACAATTTGTATTTCAGGGATAATGGTTTCTTGGATGATTAATTGTTCATTTTTTTCTGTAAAGTTCATTAATTTGATTTTCCATCTGGTCGTACATTGTGTCTGCTTGTAATATGTATTCTGTTTCTGTGCTCTTAATGTAAAAACCTAAGAAGGGATTTTAAGATGCCATGATTCTGAAAACTGTAGTCGCATAGTGATATGGTTCTCCAGTTTCTTCATACCAGCAAAAAAAAGTTGAATGGTTAAGCGGCTGAATATTTTGAAGTATGTTGGAAATGGACCATGGTCGCATGTAAACACAATTTCTTTTCTGATTGAATTATGGGTTTTATTTGAGACTTTAGGAATGATTTTGAAGAATTTTTTTCTTCTTTGTTACGCTCGCTTTGTTACGCTGATTCGACGCTCGTTGGTAATCACCTTTAAAAACAATTATTAAAGTTACAAAATCTTATTGTAAAAAGACACTAAAGAAAAGAAATAATGGGTGTAATACATTTACTGTTTTGTCCAAAAGTTTTAAATTTAAATTTCTTTGGAATTTCAATTATTTTTTATTTGTTAGTTGGTAGCACTGTCCTTGACGTCTGTGTGAAATTTGACGTCAAAATATTCATTAGTATTTATGTTGGAAAACACTGGCATTAAGTTTTGTTTGCGGAAACGAACGCGTGGAAGACGAAGAGCCCTCTGGTCGACCATCAACCTCCTCCGACGAAGCTCACCTCCAAAAATTAAAGATTTGGTCCTTGCAAACCGTCGATTTACAATTGACACCTTGCTGATGATTTTGGAATTTCAAAAGGATCAGTCAATTCCATTGTGGGCCTCAAACGCGTCAAATCTCGATTGGCACCGAAAACACTAAATGTACCAGCTCACACTGCATTGATTCTTCGTGACTTTTTCGCTAAAAGTGAAACCCATATCTTTCCACAACCACCGTATTCCCACCGTGCGACTTGTGGCTATTCTCTAAACTCAAAGGACCAGTCCGGGTCACCGTCTTGAGTCGATTGGGGAGATTCAACATGAATCTCCGCGCGCTTTGAAGGCCATCGCTTCCGATGACAATTTAGCGTGCATTGAGGATTGGAAAAAAGTTGCCATAAGTGCATTGTGTCCAGAGGTTATTACTTTGAAGGCGATGAAACAAATTTGGAAGAATAAATAAAGAGTTTTTGAAAAAGAAAATAGCTGGTCTTACTTTTTGGGCACAGTAATGCATTGATATATTCGTTGCTTTTATGATGAAGAAGTAATGAAAGATGTCACTGTTCTCCAAAGGCTTAGCTCTTATAATTTTTTTTTCATTGATTTCAGAAACACTCATGTTATAAATAGACGTGGTTCAACTGATCCTTGCAACTAGAGGAGTGAAAATCATATTCATTTTAGCTGCTGCAAGTGTGAACATCCAACAAAACTTTTTTTTTTTTAAGCAAATAACTAATACTTTAAAAAGCCAAATGGGCACCAAACTTTTTGTCAATCTGCTAATAAGGCATCTACTTTTTACAGTCTTTTTAAATTCTTATTTTGATGTTTCTTAAAGTCCTTGTCTCTCTCTTTTTTATCATGTGTTCTTTTAAATTTGCCAGTTATTTTCTGGGTTTTTCTTTGTTTTATTTTGTCATTGATTTGTTTGTTCGTTACTTTTCGCCTAGTGTGATAATTTGCAGTAATTGTGGTAAACGAGAATTTCTTGACGAGAACTTTTATAAGAAAGTACATCATTGAAGTTTTAGTTTATTTACTATTTATGATAATATTTCCAATTTTTAATGGTTAGTTTATTAAACGCGATCCATATATCAAGTTTTTGCTTTAAAAAATTTAGTCTCTTTGCTTAGTGGCTGTAGATGAAAAACTTTGTTTACCAATCTTCGGTGCGTGACACTGATAAACTAAAAAAATCAAATTATGGAGGCTATCGACTCACCACTGTTTTACAGAAACTTTATTAGAAACCTATCAACTCAATGCAAAGCGTTTAACTAATGGTGCTTGGCAAATTCTATCTGTAACCATGCAACCAACTCTAAATACTAATCATTACATAATATTTTTTAAAACGTCCTACTCAAAAAAGTCCGAAATATTTCTAAAGCTCGATGTGTTACAGGTTACCGATGCGGCCATTTAAACAACGTCAAAAAAAAAAAACTTCGATGCTTTGTCTATAAAGTAAACAAACTAAATGTGCGTGTTTTTAATGGGTTTTACGGGTTTTTTTTAAAGTGATATAGGGCTTTTCTACCAAAGGGGACATAAAGTTATATTTTGGTCACCCTGTGTAAGTTTTGTACAGAAGATACTGAATCTTTTAGTTATAAAAACTTATGATGATTTGTAAAAACATTTAAATCATACATTTAGTCCATTTTAAGAAATATATTATATTATAAATATTATTAAAAAATATATATAAATTATTTTAATAAATATATTTTATGAATTCATAACATTATAATTTTAAATTGAAATTCAAACAATCCTCTTATTGTTTACTGAAACAAAATTTTCAAAGTAAAATTTCGTTAAATAATTGACATTTTTTTAAATACGCTTTTAAGAACTAAACGAAATATGTTTTTCTAAATATTGATTTCTAGCTTAATCAGTAGAATGAAAGGAATATGACCTATTAGATAAATATTTTTCTTTTAACTACGTCGTGAACTGAGGTCGTATTCACCATTTACCTGTGAGCGGCACCAAAGAATGCTATTATTCATTCATCACTACCCAGGAGGCATGTGTAGTTTGAAGATATGCTGAAAGGACGTGAGTAAAACTACCCCCACAACGCTTTACAATCTTATTAGATTGGGACCTACAGTTTAAAATGGATTCCGAACCACTACAAACATCCATGGTACAGCCGGGTTTCAAACCCAAACCTGTGGAAACCCAAACAAATAAAGCACATAAATCCACAATAAAAAAAAAATATTATTTTAGAACTACAAGTCAACTTATTTCCCTCAGCATAAATGTTCAATGCAAACAGTTTTATTTATTTTTGATCTTTCGAATTATGAATGACCACAGCGCGCCATCAGGTCCATTTTCCTTATTGTTAATTTTTATTTTTTTTCTATTCCTGATTTAAATTAGTTTTCAGTGCCTGTTGATAATTTGTATTCATGTTAAGTTACTATAATATTATTATCAATATAATAACATTGTAATACTTATAATCATATGCAAACAGAAAACTTCGCTGCATTAAATTTTGTTTAATTTTGCCATATTTCACAACCAAACAAAATATATTTCCTTTATATAGAATTCCCAAAATACTGGAACTACAATTGCCTTTCGACTAAACGATATGCATTTATATATGTTTTTGAATGTATTTTCATTCATTCGAATTCTAAACCTGTGATACCGAGCGCCAGAGGCTAGCCACACGAACATCAGGCCCCTTTATTTGATAAATACTTAAATATATCTACTAAAATCTATCCAATATAAAATGTATTTGTTCAAAGTAATATATATATATATATATATATATATTTGTTAAATCAATAAATTGCTTAATTTTTAATTTGTGTATTAAAAATCTTCCATGTAACAAATAATATATTTTTTTATTTCTTAAAGATGAAGGGGGAAAATATTTATCTCAATTTGATCGTTTGCCGACCAAAAACAGCAAAATTAATGAATCCAGCACTGAATTTTTTTCTTAGTTCTGCAACTTGGATCGTACTTCTTTCTGACAGCGTTTTGCATTATATATAAACCACAAGCCAGGAACACGCATTTCGGTACAATCACCTCTCTAGTATTTCGGATATTTAATAAGGCGGGCTCATATTTAAAATAATTCCATCTGAAACGCCATCGTAAATCATATCTCTTTCAAAAACCCCCAGAGAGAAGACCAGCAACAAATAAAAGAACATCATTTAAGCTACTGTGAGATTTAAAATCAGTTCTTTTATCTTAATTAGAGTTTCCGGGAAAGAAAAACTCTGAAAAACTTATTCTTCTTTCCATTACGGAGACGTTTAGAGAGAAATTTATGTAACAAGAAAAGCAACGTAGTTTCGGGTTATTTTTCACAGCGCAGTGCACTCGACGTTTTGTATTACAATGCGTCTTGTTGCGCAAATCCGGGAAAACCATTGTTGTAATTAATCCTCACTTGACCCTGTCTGAATGAGGCGTCGGGACTCTGGAAAGTTGTTATTGTCTCTTTTGAGTGCTAAATGTCAATTAAAATCAAGAGATATTTAGCACGACCATTCTCTGCACCGGAAAATAGATGAAGAGACAATTAAGTTTTCATTTGAGATGTTGCAGGCTTTGTTTTTATGTTTTCAAAAGCTCTGTAGGGTGTTTCCGGTTTTCTTTCACTACATTGTTATTTGGTTGACGTTTCTGTTGTTTCTTTATTGAAACTGTTTAATATATCTTGGTAATTATTTGGTTGACTAAATAACTAACTCATCTGTTAAAATATGGGAATAAACTAAATGCCAATTTTTATATATAGGACTTTACAAAAAAATAAATAAAAATAAAAAAATTGCTGCTATTCACTAGCTAATTTTAGTAACGCATTATTTGCATTATTATTAATAAAAATGATGCACTTAATTAAAATCGTATTATTAATCATATTATAATAAAGTAATTATTTATTTATTAAGATAGAACAAAATACGGCTGTCCCCGATATACAGGTTTCCCATATTTAGAATTTAATGTAAGAACAAAACGCATAATAGCAGTTTTAAACGAAGAGAGTATGAATAAATCAAATTCAGGGAATAAAATATGTCCACCAGATACCGTACAAAACAGAAAGAAGAAAACAGATTAAATAAATATTAAAAAAAAAAAAAAAACTATAGAATTACAAAAGATTTTATAAAATCACGTGAAAAAAAGTTTAAAAAAATTAAATCAATAAATTGCTGAATTTTTATTTTATCTATTAAAAAGTCTTCATACAACAAATAATATATTTGTTATACATAAAGGGGAAAATATTTATCTCAATTTGATCGTTTCCGACCAAAACCAGCAAAATTAATGAATCCACCACTGAATTTTTTTTTTTTTTTGTCTTTGTTCTTAGATTTTTTTTCTTAGTTTTACATTACTTATAAAGCGGAAGCAAGAAACACATTTCGGTACAAGCACCTTTAATATTTCGGATATTTTGCTAAGGCAGGATCATATTTAAAAATAATTCCATCTGAAATGCCATCGTAAATCATATCTGTTTCAAAACCCCCAGAAAGAAAAAACAGCAACAAAAAAAAAAACAAAAAAAACAAGAACCTTCCAGCAGCTACTGAGGAAGTTAAAATCAGTTCTTTTATCTTAATTAGAATTTCCGGGAAAGAAAACTCTAAAAAACTCATTCTTCTTTCCATTATGGAGACGTTTCGAGAGAGAATTAATGAAACAAGAAAAGCAGCGGAGTTTCGGGGGTTATTTCTCACTGCGCAGTGCACTCGTCGTTTTGTATTACAATGCGTCTTGTTCCGCAAATCCGGGAAAACCATTGTTGTAATTAATCCTCACTTGATCCTGTCTGAATGAGGCGTCGGGACTCTGGAAAGTTGCTATTGTTTCTTTTGAGTGGGCCCTACACGCTGAATGTTAATTAAAATCAAGAGATATTTAGTGCGACCATTCTCTGCACCGGAAAATAGATGAAGAGACAATTAAGTTTTCATTTGAGGTGTTGCAGGCTTTGTTTTTATGTTTTCAAAGCTCGGTAGGGTGTTTCGGTTTTCTTTCACTACATCGCTATTTGGTTGATATTTCTGTTGTGTCTTTATTGGTGACTGTTTAATATGTCTTAGCATTTATTTTGTTGACTAAACAATAAACTTATTTTTAAAATATGTGAATAAACTAAATATGTGTTTTTGTAAAAAAAAAAAAAATAATTAATTAAAAATAAATATAAAAAATTAAAATACTTTTATTTAGCTAATTTTAACAACGCATTATCTGTATTATTATTAATAATCATAATGCAATTAATTATCATTTTGTTATTTATATATTAAAATAAAATAGTTATTATTTAAGTTAGAAAAATATTAGAATTTTATTTAAGAATTAGAAAGATGAGAATTTAATGTAAGATAAAAATGCATAATAGCATCTTAGACGAAAAAAAGAAAAAAATTATCAATAAATCATGTTCAGGCAATAAATTATGTTTATCAGTAATCGTCAAAATCGAAAAAAAAAAGATAAATTAAAAAATGGCAGAATTCCAAACTATTTTATATAATCACATGAAAAAGTTGAAAAAAAAAAAAAAAATAAATAAATTGCTAAATTTTTATTTTGTATAATAAAAATTCTCCCATGCAACAAATAATATATTTGTTATTTCTCAAGGATAAAGGGGGAAATATTTATCTCAATTTGATCGTTTCCGACTAAAACCGCAAAATTAATGAATCCACCAGTGAATTTTTTTCTTTACTTCTATAGCGCGGATCGTACTTCTTTCTGGCAGGATTTTGCATTATATATAAACTGGAAGGCAAGAACACGCATTTCGGTGCAATCACCACTAATATTTCGGATATTTTACTAATGGCAGGCTCATATTTAAAATAATTCCATCTGAAATGCCATCGTAAATCATATCTCTTTCAAAAACCCCCACAGAGAAAAACCAGCAACAAAAAATCTAGTAACAGCTACTGAGGGAGTTAAAATCAGTTCTTTTATCTTAATTAGAATTTCCGGGAAAGAAAACTCTAAAAAACTTATTGTTCTTTCCATTATGTAGACGTTTAGAGAGAAATTTATGTAACGTGAAAAGCAGCGGATATTCTGGGGGTTATTTTTCACTGCGCAGTGCACTCTACGTTTTGTATTACAATGCGTCTTGTTCCGCAAATCCGAGAAAACCATTGTTGTAATTAATCCTCACTTGATCCTGTCTGAATGAGGCGTCGGAACGCTGGAAAAGTTGTTATTGTTTCTTTTGAGTTGGCCCTACACGATAAATGTTAATTAAAATCAAGAGATATTTAGCACGACCATTCTCTGCTCCAGAAAATAGATGAAGAGACAATTAAGTTTTCATTTGAGATGTTGCAGGCTTTGCTTTTTATATTTTCAAAAGTGTTTCGGTTTTCTTTCACTACATCGTTATTTGGTTGAACGTTTCTGTTTATCTTTAATGATGACTGTTTAATATTTTTATTAGTTATTTTGTTGACTAAATAACAAACTCATTTGTTAAAATATGTGAATAAAATAAATACGTTGTTTTATATGTGGGGTTTTGCAACAACAACAACAACAACAAAATACTGCTATTCACTAGCTAATTTTAATAACTCATTATTTTATTATTATTATTAATAACAACGATGTAATTAATTAAACTTTTTATTTTAATAATATTATAATAAATTTTTTTTTAAAAGTTAGAACAAAATATTCGGCTTCACCCTATATACACACGTTACCCTGATTTAGAACTTAATGTAAAACAAAACGCATAATTGCAATCTTAAACAAAGAAAGAAAAATATCAATAAATCATATGCAGGAAATAAATTATGTTCATCAGTTATCGTCCAAAACTGAAAATTGGAAACAGATTAAATAAAAATAAAACTACATAATTCCAAACGAGTTTATAAAATCACGTGAAATAAATTTTAAAATTAAAAATACTACATAAATGCAACTGATTGTATAAAATTAAATGAAATAAAAATAAAAAATAAAAATACAGCATTCCAAACGATTGTATAAAAATTAAATGAAAAAAAAAAAAACTAAATTCGAAACCATTTTACAATATCGAAAGAAATTATAAATTAGAAAATCAGTGAATGTATATAATAAAAAAATAGTAACTATATATATAGAATTCGAAACCATTTTACAATATTACAAATAAATATTATATATATATATATATATATATATATATATATATATATATATATATATATATATATATACAGAATATAGTAAATAGTGTAACTATTTTATAAAAATCACTTGAAAGAAATTTAAAAAACGTGTAAGAAATTTAAAAAAAGTACTTCAAAGTAATTTAAATAAACTAATAAGAATAGCTTGTGAAAAGAAGTTTTAAAATACATAAATATAAACAAGCGTTGAAAGTGGTCCAGGATATCGATGTATGTTAAAATGTTCCGACAAAATAGTATTTTTATAATGCGTTGAAATAGTATTAAAATCGCTTATGTTTTTAAAATATTCTTTACATATTCAATTTTTTAAAAAAAATTGTTATAAAAACTGAATATATGGATTGCGGTGTCGAACTTTTAAACAAACAAATATAAAAAATTTATACAATTAAAATTGAATTTTTACAGTTATGTTTCCATTTTACAAAAGTTATGCTTTGCTTAGAAAAAGACTTTACTAAAGTTATTGCTTCTACTTAAAAAATATGTGTAGATAGGTATTGAAACACATTTTTTATGAAGATGGTGTCGAACATAATGCAACTTTCTTGATTTTAAACTTTTTCCATAACATGAAATGCAAGTATGAAAATGTTTAATACATGTTTTCAATATGAAAGAATATTTATTTATCTATAATATAATTTTATTACAATATTTTTAATAGAATTTAAGAATTTATTTTTGTACTACTTCAAAAAAATTATTGTGAAATAAAAGAAGAAAAAATGTTTGCACCTTGCACTATTTTTATTTTATTAACATCAAACTCATATTTTATAAATTTATATTATAAAATTATTATAAATTTATTAACATCAAACGCATAAAAAATTTAAATGTTTAATACTGTATAAAGTTCCTAAAATTTAATATGAAAATAATTGTTGAAAGTTTTCCAACTACATAATTACATAGATTAAATTTATTTATGGTGTAACATATAAAAGCATGAATAGAATCCAAACATATTTAGAGTGCAGGTTAAATTAGCAATTACAGAAAAGGTTAATTTCTAGGTTGCTAGTAAATTCAACTTATATATAATTTGATACACACTTTCATTTTGAGCATCCGAAATGCAGTCTTACAAGCCAAACATTATATTCTAGTGCCCCAGGCATTACTTTCTCTTTTCTTACAATTAAGCTGACCTAACAGTTGTAATTATATTTAACGAATATATTATTGTAGATGTCTAGACTATGGCAAAACATCATGCATGAATTTAAAGTATTTAGGTTTTATACATGTGCTTACTGTAGTATGTCTGGATTGAGACTTGCTAAGTTAATAATACCACTTACGTTAAGTAGGTTAATTTCTTTTTTACTGGACGTTATGAATATTTGAAAATTTTAAGTTTCAGTGTTCTTACTTTATGTTTCATTGGAGTGTTCAAAGTAGTAGGCAATCAGAGGTACAGATTTTGTCATAGAATATGTTACATATATTTGTCAGGTGAAAATTCTACTAATACATTCAAAAATAATAAGCAGGATGTGAAGTGGAGTGTAATTAATAAGGAGTACAACAATTTGTGCAAAAAATTTTTACAGTATGATTACAGCTCATTCTGTTGTGCATAACATAATAACAAAATAAGTACAAAAAGGTACAATGAAAAGTACAAAAACTATTTAACCGCAGTATTATTACACAACGTCCTGGAGTGTAGAGATAAATTCAGATAATAGACACAGATAATTGAGTACAGGAGCTATGCTGCGTTGCGACCGTTTCGGGTTAGAGTCCAAGTAGTGCTATGGATGTTTGTTGTGGTTCGAATTCAATTTAAACCATAGGTCCCGATCTAATAAGATCGTAGAGCGTTGTGATTGTAGTGTTACTCGCATCCGTAGCAATCTTCAAGTTACACGCCCCCTGGTAGTGTTGAGTGAGTAACGTCGGCGCAGTCCTTATGGCATAAAAGATCATGGTGTAAGTATTTGTCAACTGCATTAGAAAAATAAATTATTTGTGGAATGAGAAATCATTATCTTGTTGACTATGTTAAATGTATAATATCATTTTTGGTAAATTAACCGTAGTTTCTTGAACTTGATTAGATAGAAGTAGTGCATTATATGTCTTATTTCACGACAACTGATTTGTACAAACACTGACATAAGGTGAAGAGTAAAGCAGGCGAAAAATAATAAATTAAAAACAATTTATAATTAAGCAAAATGATTTAATGGCTAGGAAATCTTGACGAAAAAGAACTTTCTTTGAATATCTGGCAAGTTACAAAAACGAAAGCTGTTGTCTATGCTGGGGATAGGAACAAAAGATTCTTAGGTCAGAAAGTCCTTTCCATTGTGCTCGAGAAAGCAAGAAGAGTTAATCAATGGTTTTTTCATTTGAAATTGCGATGATAAGATTAAACAAGTTTAGAAACCCTTAAATTTTCCTTTGTTTTGTAGCCTGGGTAAAGAGGTATTTGTTACATATGTGTCTGTAAATGGCAAATAAGATCAAGTCAAAATTGTAAACATTAATAAACAGCACTATCCACAAGAATAAAACAAAAAAGTGAGATGTGATTATTTTTACATTAGATAGGAAAACAGTCCATAATTTAACTTAAACAAAAATAACTGAAATTGAACTGCTAAAAATTTAATCAAAATATTCTGAAATTTGCATCTTACGTTTTTTTTTTTTTTTTTTTTTATCAATCTGATATCTAAAAGCTTTAATTTTTAAAAGATATTATGAAATAAAAGAACAAATTGTTTTTTTATTATTACAGATAATAATTTATTCTATTATAAACTATGAAAAAATGATTCTGTATATTAACCTTTTTATAATCAATTTGAGATCTAAGTGCTACACTTTTTAAATATTTTATGAATTAAAATAAACTAATTGTTTTTATTACATATATTAATTTATTCTATTATTATTTCTATTATATATTATTATATTATGTTCTATATTCTATTATTTATATTATTCTATTATGAAAAAAAAATGAATGTGCATATTATTTTTTTATAATCAATCTCGGTACAATTTTTAAAAGATTTTTATGAAATAAAATAACAAATCGTTTTTTATTACAATTAATAATTTATTCTACTATAAAGTAAGAAAAAAATGTATTAATTCATGCATAATAATTCATAAATATACAATGAAATAAAATTAAATGTCTTAATAATATAGCTAATTGCATTTTGCCCCATTAATTTATATTTTTGTTTTCAGGTATGTATAATGAGCTTGCATAAATGAAGAATTTAAATGTAAAAGAAAAAAAAAAAAACTTATATTTTGCGGTAATCATTATTTAAATCTATAATCTGACAGAAGCAGTATAACCTCGTTAACATAATATTTCCCAGTTTGCAATTTTCCAAACATTAGCTGGTGTAGAAAAAACACCACATTTAAACAAAATTGGATTTTGTGAAATATTATTCCCTCTGCTCTACAAAGCAACTTTAATGTACAAAAACATTTATTACAGCAATTTAGACAGTTCTGTCGATGTTTAAGCCTCAGAAATAAATTGTCTCTTTTGTTAGATGCTCTTCATTTAATATCGAATATCGTTTACGACAACACTTAATGACAAAAATAATGCTTTTTAATGATGTATGCTAATGATAAGCAATTTCCACAACATGGGACATTTGGTTTTGAGTTGGGAAGCTTTAAAATGGTATCTACGCCAAAGAGCATTTCATCTATCAAATGATGGATACAAGTTTTTAAACAGAATTTTTAACGTTTGTATTTTATAGTTTGATAGTATTTTACTTATCAAGCCATCTAGTGTTTTAAGTATGGAAGCCACTAATAATCTACTAATGGGGACAGGTAGAATTTTAGAGGTCGATTGTAACATATTTGTGTGTTCCATGGGACAAAAATATGGAAATCTTTAGAAGAGTAGCCTGACAGTCAGGTCATATTCCTAATTGAGTCTCTACGTTTTTGAAAGCTGTGATTGTGCAACGTATGCCAGGCTGGCCAACTGAGGGGCTAGGACAGAGATGGCTAACCCAAATGATCTTGCCGGCCGCTTTGGAAACTTTTTTTCACTGCGTCAATGAGGTCACTTAGAGCGAAACAAAGAACCTGTTATATTAGATGTTCCAAGATGCGCGTGCCTCATGATTTCACAGAATATAATTTAATTATTCTGCAAACTCATAACTGTAAACTCATAAATAAAACATGCAATATCTGTCATATATTCGCACGAATATTATTTTAAAATCAAAGTTTATTTTTCTCATAATTTCGATAGTTAATTTTTGAATATATAGACCCACACATAATGTATTTATTTTAATACATTGGTCTACACTAATTTTTGGCCATTACAAAATAAATATATATTTGTAAAAGTGTGATAAATTTCACGGCCATTCAAATATAATCTCTAGGCCATTCAAATATGATCTTAGTGCTTGATAGCTGCACATGTTATCGTTTCATGGGACATGAATAAGTTTTCTTATTTATTATAAAATAATAAATTTTAAGATGTATATTATTTTAAAATATAATGTCAAAAAAATCACTATAAAAATGAGAAAAAAATGTTATAATTTCAATATTATGCATTGAATATTTCCAAAATCAGAATATCTGTGGTATATTTGATATGTTATTAATGAATGAATTGATTTAATTAAACGTTAAAACCATTACAATTATATTTTTAAATACTTTTACCTGCAGGTATTTTTGCCACTTGTAAATTAAAAAAAAATTAAATCCAATGTTTTGTGATTTTTATCAAACATTTACATTTTTATGCATTTAAAAATAGAATAATTAATAATAATATCGATTAAGAATTACATTTAACAAAATAAAATGCTATTAATTTTTAAATTCAAGAATGATTTACCAGTTTTGAAACTATCCTAAGCAGTAAATTATTTCAAAGATCAAAATGAAGCCGAACATCATTTAATGATAAAATAAAGATTTTTAAAATAACGAAATCAAAATGAGTATAAAAAAAAAATTAATGAATTTGAAAGAGTAATAAAAACATAAAATATGTTTTCATATTCCATTAAAATATTTTCAGCAAATTCCCACATTAGAAATAACAAATCGGTTTGAAAAAAATTATTTTAATTTTTTACACGATCTTAAATAAAGAGAATCTCACAATTTATTAAGAAATATATTTCAAGTACCCTTTTAAGGTTATCACAAAAAATATTAATTTTCTGTTATTACGCATAACTTTTTTGTTGTTGCTTTTTTATTTCTTTAAACCATTAATTATTTTATCCAATTAACTAAAATCCTTTTCTTATGTTTAATAAAACGTAACGTAAACTTACCTACTTAAAAAAAATAAATAAATAAATTCTTTTTTAATTTTAACATGGATAAATTTATTTTGTTTAGCGAACCAAACAGTAGGCACTCTTTATTTAGAGGTTAAAAATATAATCTAGGGTAAAACGTGTGTTCTTAATTAAAAGAACTCACTCCCATTCTTCATTCCGCTTTCTTTTGAGGTAAAAAAAAAATGTAAATTATTATTTTCAGTGAAATCGTAACGTTCTTCAAAAGGTTTTGCGTTTTGTGTCATAGTTGAAAGTTTTAAAGCATTTAGAAATGAAATAATTTATTTCAACTCACTTTTAATTATAAAATGATACTTTGTAAGTTTTGTTCATAATAAATGCAATTGTTTTTATGCTACTACAAAATAAAACACATTTTTAAACTCCATGTAAATAATTTAAAAAATGAATTTAAATCTTTCAAAAATGAATTTTTCATCCTTTTCATTTGATATTGGACAGATACAAGTTGTTCTAGCTAACATAAGCTATTCCTATTTCAAACACAAAAAAAAATTCACCTAGTATAAACAATGATTTGAATTAAAATTTATTTTTGCACCAATTTTTTTTTTTTCTTTTAAGAGATGAATATCTTAAATAAATGTCTTGCATAATTTCAATATTGTTGTCTTTCTTATAAATGAAGTAATTTTGTGTAACTGTTTCTCAACATTAAAAAAATATATACTATGTTTTGTTTCAAATTTGAAAAACTTATATGCAATTAAGATATATAAATACCAAAATAAGATAAATTAAAAATATTTAACATTTAGTTTCAGCTTCACTATTTAAATTTCTTTAAAATTTGTAGCTTCAAATTATTTTATTCACTTTCAGATCCATATAAAACTTTTTATCATTAACTTACATTTAATTACAATTTTGCAATGTTTAAAATATTAATATCATATGTTAAAAACTTAATACATTTACATTTTTATATTTCAAAAAGGAATTAATAATAATAATATCTATCTGTCAATTAAGAGTTACATTTAAGAAAATTAAATGTTATTAATTTTTAAATTCAAGAATTATTTAACAGTTTTTGAAACTATCCTAAGCATTGAATTATTTTAAATATCAAAATGAATTTGAACATCATTTAATGATAAAATAAACATTTTTAAAATAACGAAATCTCAAAGGCGTATAAAAATTAATAAATTTGAAAGAGTAAAAAAACATAAAATGGGTCTTTCCTATTCCATTAGAATATTTTCAGCAAATTCCCACATTAGACATAAAAAATTTTGAAAAAAATATTTTAATTTTTTACCGATCTTAAATAAAGAGCAACTCACATTTATTAAATAATTTCAAATTGGTTATCAAAAAATATTAATTTTCTGTTATTACGCATAACTTTTATTGTTGTTGCTTTTATTTCTTTAAACCATTAATTATTTTATCCAATTAACTAAAATCCATTTTCTTATGTTTCATAAAAAGTAACGTAAACTTACCTACTTAAAAAAAAAATAAATAAAAAAAATTATTTTTAATTTTAACATGGATAAATTTATTTTGTTTCGCGAACCAAACAGTAGGCACTCTTTATTTAGAGGTTAAAAACATAATCTAGGGCAAAACGTGTGTTCTTAACTAAAAGAACTCACTCCCATTCTTCATTCCGCCTTCTTTTGAGGTAAAAAAAATGTAAATCATTATTTTCAGTGAAGCAAACGTAACGTTCTTCAAAAGATTTTGCGTTTTATGCCATAGTTGAAAGTTTCTAAAGCATTTAGAAATGATATCATTTATTTCAACTTCATTTAAATTAATGTATAAAATATACTTTGTAAGTTTTGTTCATAATAAATGCAATTGTGTTTAAGCTACCATAAAATAAATCACATTTTTAAAATTTCATGTAAAGAATTTAAGTATTTTTCAAAAATTTATTTTTCATTCTTTTAATTTGGTATTGGAAAAAACCAGTTGTTTAGTTACTACCTCAAGATGTCGCATTTACAAAAACAAGGTTTCTAACATTTTTAAACATGTCTATTATATAACTAAATGCCTTAAAAAATATTTTTGTCTAAATGCCTTATCAGACAAACTTTTCTAAAGAGTTCATCAAATTAAGCTTACTTTTACCTTTTTTAATTGAATGAAAATGTATGTCATTTCACAGAAATAAATGAGTTTGAAAGACAAATCTAAAAACAATTCTGAATTTTACCTATTCTGCTGCCTCCCCCTGAATATTTCATATTCAGTTATCTAAGATTTCTAGTATTTAAATGTTACCCAAAACTTTATTAAAACATTTTTCTTTTTAAATGTTCCTCCATAGTATTCATTAAAAACTTTTAAAGAGTTTGTACGATTTTGCTTCACATAAATCTAATATTAGAAAAATATAAAAATATGTAATTTGTTATATCAATGTGAAGTTTTTCTTGTAAAATATGATATATAGGATAAAAATTTAATGTACTAAATGATATAGTTTATTAAACAAACAAAGACTAATGTTAATTTTAGTTGATTTACAACTTTAATTACTTTTTTAATTCTTCAGTTATTTCAGGAAAAGTATTTTAGATGTGAGTAAATAATTTACGTTTCTTCATAAAAAAATTTTTTGGAAATAAATATGCATTTAAATATAAATAATTTTAAAAAAAATAATAACTTTAATAATAAAGCCTCATAATCATTTAATTGCTCACAATAATTTTTAAAAATTTTATGCCACATAATATCATAGACTTAGAGAGATAGATTTTAGAAAGTTATCAACATACAAATTTTAATTTTTACACTGTTTAATTTACATACATAATCAAAACAGCTACAAATTAATGAATGAAACTTTATACAAACAACTATATCACAAAGGGAAAAAAATCATCAACAAGCCAAATCATCAATATTACATTACCAGCTATTTATACAACTTTCTGTACATAGAAGAACCAATAAAAACAATTGATATAAATAATTCAGACAAGCGATATTTGTTAGAGAGATAAAAAAGATAAATAATGACACATTTATTTCATGTCTGTATTTATTATTGTAGCAACGAACGAAAAGATATACAAGACATGTTTATATATATATATATAATAAAGTCATTTTTTCAATAAAACAAAATGCTTTATTATATTTACAGTTATGGTAAATAAGCGAAATTGATTCTTACGGTTAAACACAGACATGTTTTGTGAATAAATCATAATGTTTATTTACGTGACACGTGTTGCTATTTATATGATATTTATACTGTGTAAAAATCCACTTGAAGATAAATTTCAAAATGATTGTTTACAAGATCATTATATGACCATAAAATTTATATTTTTTAGAAAACTAACAGCAGCCTGATGGCCAATTGATTAGAGCTCTATTATTTGATATCAACGACTTTAGACCTGGATATTTGTTACAATTAAGAATTATTGTTTGTTGAAAACAGTCAATGATACGAACCTTTAAAATAGTAATTAAATTATATAATTCCTTACCAATTAAAAATAAGGTCTTAAGTGTATTTTCATCTACATTCTTTATTCGTAATTTGATTTTTCATCATCAATTCAATTTTTACTTATTAATTTAGAATATTACTATCATTATATAATATTATTATTATTTAATTATTATTATATAACTTATTGAATTCACAATTTCTTTTGCATTTTTAATGTTTATAATTATTATTTGTCGGAATTAAAAATAAATATTATGTTTTAGCCATAAAATTTGAAAATAATAATAGCCAATTGAGTTGTTAGTATGTAAAATGAAGTAAACCTAAGAAGTTTTAGCATTTATTGGTTCGGAATCCACGTCAAACAGTAGATCCCGGTCTAAATAGCCTAAAATGTGCAAAAAATTACCATAAAATGACAAGCCTAGTTAATCTAGAGTATTACAAGAAACTCTTAATTATAAAATAATAAATGAACATTTTATATTAATATAATTGTAAGAACAATGAAAATAAATTGTTTTTTATTTTTAAAAGAACCATTTAATTCTATAATAAAAATCATTTTTAAATATATAAAAATTATAAATAAATCATCAAATATTAACAAATTTGATGATATTAAAAATTTATTAATCAAATTTATTATTTATTAAAAATAATTTATATTTAAAAATAAAATTAAAAACTCAGGTTGCAGCCTTGTTATATATTTAATATTTTCTAACAAACCTTTCCACAGCTGTGACGTTCAAATTGGATGCAATTCTTCCACCTGTCACTACAGCAAGAGTATTTGAGAACTAAGGATGATTGGATTTGTCCCTGAAGCATGTGTGAGAGGACTCAATATTTCCCTTTTAGGAAGTAAATTTTTCTCTCAAACATATAAATAAAGTATATCTAAAATTTATCCTACTGAAAAAACGCCTCCTTGCTGCAATCGAATATTATATTGGCACTCAATTGTACTGCATGAAGTCTTCTTTTGTTGAAGATAAAGTTGCAACCGGACATCCATTTTGAAAATGTTCTGAGGAATTCAACGACAAGTTGAAGTCAACAAGATACTAAGTATATTTTGAATTTAATATTTCAAGTACTAGAGAATTTCGAAAATAGCCATCTCCCTGACAATTAAAAAATTGTTTTCAATTATAGATAATCCTTTACCAAATCTTTAGTCCTTGAAGATTGTTATAATTTGTTGAATATTTCAGTGACTGCTTTAATTTGATTTATATACTTGAGAAAACAATTATAATAATATTTTTTAATCTGTAATGCTGGAAGTTTGCATATAGTATAAATAATATCATTTTGATAATTATTTAATTGATTTTGATTTATGAGGGGCCTGAATGGCCGAGTGGCTAGCGCTCTGGCGCTCGGTACCACATGTTTCGGGTTCGAGTCCCGGTGGGGCCATGGATGTTTGTAGTGGTTCGGAATCCATTTTAAACCGTAGGTCCCGGTCCTAATTGGTTCGTAGAGCGTTGCGGGGGCATTGTTATTCCTCGTCCGTTTCTTCAAGTTACATGCGCCCCCTGATTAATGCAAAGTGAGTAACGTCTGTGCAGCGCTTGCCTTAAGGCATCAAGACAAGCTGTCTAAGTGTTTGCCAGCTGCATTGGACCAAAAAAAATTTTTATTTATGAATAATTTTGTATTTATAATTTGTGTAATACATTTAAATATTTTGTAATACAATATTATTTAAATAAGGGTAAAGTATATCGATCCGGCCTTTCGTGCCACAGGCTACAGGTTCGAACCCTGGCGGTGGCATGGATGTTTATCGGTAGCTCGGAATCCATTTTAAATTGTAGGTATCTGTCTTATTAACTCTTGGCTGTACAAAATTGAAAGTAGGCAAACACTCTCTGTCACTTGAGACATTCGAATTTTTTTTCAACTCTTTCACCTGTCACGTTCACCTTGCCAATGCTTTCCATCTGTCACTACAGCACAATCTTCGAGAAAAAGAATAATCAGATTTGTCTTTAAAGCTTATATGCAATATATTTTATTCAAAAGGAAAATTTTCATTTTAAAAATAAAATGTATCTCAAATTATCTTAATGCAAAAATGCTGCTTTCTACGTTCGAATATCTTAAGTAAACAAATTTTATCACCTTTTTTTTTCCTTATAAAAGTGTTTTATTTAATATAATTTTAAACTTTAAAAAAAAAATTTATATCGAATTTTGCTGTTGTGCTGAAATTTTAAATTATGTTTAAACGAATATGATCTTTAAATATATTTCTAACTTATACAAAATAATAATTTTAATTTTTTTTTATTCTTCTCCATTTCTTTTAAATTTCTGAGTAAAATAAACACTTATAGAAATATTTGCATATTTATTAATAGAATTAAAAGCCAAATGTATCAGATTATGAAAGAAAGTACAAAAAGTAAAAATTTCCTTAATATTTATGAAAATGTTATGTAGAATATATCTCATATATTACACTTCTATAAGGTATAATATGTATATTAATGACATTTTTCTGTAATTAATTTAAATTAACTTGATTTTATGTTATTTGAGTTGATTAAATTTGCATGTTTAATAAAATGCAATTTACAGAACTACATTTAAAAATGTGTTAAATATATTAACTTTTTTAAATTGCTTTTTTCATTTAAAGTAAACAGGCTAATTATTTATAATTTGCCATTTACATATATTTAATTATCAATCATAATCCATACATCATTATTTTCGAATAAATGTGCACAATTTAAATACAATATCTTCAAGTGTCATTCAATAAGAGATTAAATATACTGGATTCAATAATACCTTCAATAATTTTCTGCAAATCTTCCAATGATTGTTTAGCAGATTCTTCGAATTAAATAAAACTGTTGTTAAATTATGAAACGAATTTATTTAAGTCTTCGAAACCTCATTAAATGAAGGAGATTCCAAAAGACCTTGAGGACAAAGGGAGCTGTTTGAGAGCAAAAGATTCCTTTTTAGGCCTTATAACAGTGTCTCCACACATCTGTGAAACAGATTTAAAAGATCTTGCATCAGCATTTTTGCCTTTAATAAGTGTAATCGCTGCGCTTGGCCAAACTGTTTCCCACAATAAAGTAAATGCTTAATAAAATAATAAACTTTATTTATTCCTTTTGCTATGCATTTCGATATTGACTATTAAATACAACATATTTTTAATGGTTTTCTATTTGAAAAAAATGTTTTGGGAATGTATGTGTGTTTTAATACAATTTCTGAATTGATTTTACTTTTTTTAATATGCAAACTTTTTAGAAAGAGTTTTACCATTTGTTAAAAATTATCTCTTAAAATCAAATCAAATTGAATTAAATTAAAAATCGATTTCTTTAGATATGCGAATTTGAAACACTGTAGCAGTATATTATTTATATATATATATATATATATATATATATATATATATATATAATCTTTATTATATTACTTTATCGTGTATGTAGTTAATAATCGTAAAAAAAAAAAGTATTTGTCGATTGCCTTAATTTATTCATATTGACAAATAAATAAATTGTTATGCAATTTTAGCTGTCGTAATTAAATACAAGACATCTTAGATATATAAAAATAGTAAAAATTTTATTTTAATTTTCATTTTCTACGATTGTTTCTTTCAAAAACGAAAACTTGCATGCCAATAAAGTATTGGCAAAGTTTTAACTGCTATGCAAATTTTGTTACATTGAAGTCACGTGTTTCGACTGATAAGAAACTCTACCGGTATAAAGTCTGCAAAACGGAGTAGTTTTTGCAAACTTTATACCGGTGTGTAAATTTTAAAAGTGTCAGTGCATTATTTTACAATTACCTGCAGTAAAATGACTTCAAAAATCGAAGGAGTTGGACGTTATTGTTAAAAAGACGATTATTAGGCTCAGAAAGGAAGGTTTAACTTATCATGCTATAGGAGTGCAGTTCAATATAAGTTTATTTACTGTCAGAAGTGTTGTAAAAAAGTTCAAGGAAACGGGATCAACGGAAAATAAGACTAGAAGTGGACGACCCCGAATATTTTCTACAAGTGAAGAACGTGTCATTATTAACAAGGTTAAGAAAAACCCTTAAATAAGTGCACCCCAGATAGCTAGAGATGTTGCTTTCACTTCGCAAAAGACTTTCAGCGTACACACTGTACGGAATGTTTTACACGAGAGAAGTTATTATGGAAGGGCAGCTAGAAAGAAACCATTCATCTCGGAAATAAATAGGAGAAAGAGGTTAGATTTCGCAAAATCCCACGTTGATTTATCTGAAGAGTTTTGGAACACAGTTATTTTTTCCGACGAATCAAAGTTCAACAGTTTCAGCAGTGATGGACGACGATATGAGTGGAGGAGGCCAAACACTGAATTTGAAGAGCAACATTTAACTGCTACTGTAAAACATGGTGGAGGCAGCGTCTTGGTTTGAGGCTGTATGGCAGCTAATGGAATTAACAACCTGCATTTTATTGATGCTATTATGACAGCACGTACATACATTGACATTTTGGGCCATAACTTAAAAATCAGTGCCAAAATCTTGGTTTGGGAACATCATTCGTTTTTCAACAAGACAATGACCCCAAGCATACAGCGAATCTCACCCGTGAATGGCTACTCTACAATGCACCTCGCCAATTAAAAACCCCACCTCAATCGCCTGACATCAATCCAATTGAAAATTTATGGCACCTGCTGGATTTAGAAATCAGAAACATAAAATTTCAAGTAAAGACGACCTTAAACGTTTACTCTTGCAAGAGTGGCACAAAATTCCCAACAGTACAACAAAGACCTTAGTTTCCTCTATGAGAAATAGATTACAAGCTGTTATAGATACAGAAGGTATGCATACAAAGTACTAAACATATACTGATTTTTTTCACTCATAATTTTGTCAATTTCGAAATTTTGCCAATACTTTTTTTATCATGTAAATTTTGGATTTTGGATTTTGACTAAAAAAATATTTAAATGAAAATTTCGTTATATTTGTTTGTCTTTTCTCCTTCTGTAATCGCTATGTTAAAATAAAATTTGTAAACATACTTTGTTAACAAATATGATTATTTATAGGCAATTGCCAATACTTTTTATCCACTGTATATATATATATATATATATAATGGCTGTAAATAAAAATTAAATTTTCCCATGAACTTGAAAGAGACTCTCTTCTTGAAGCCGCTATAGGTCGAGATTTCGCTATAGGAAGATTTTCCAAAATTAATGAATGATTAAAACAGTGAACATGATTTAAATTTAAATTTAATAAAATATATATTTTTAAATATTAAAAAATATATATTAGCTATTTCCTTCTATATTGTAAATTAGAAGATCATTATTTGTGACAATAATTTAATATCCTGTATGTATGATGTCCATCTATATAATTATTATTTTTTATTTTTTTATTTTATTTTTATTTTTATTTTATATTTTATATTTTATTTCTATTTTATTTTTATATTTATTGGCAAATATATCCTCCATTTTTAAATTAAATTAAACAAAGTACATGTTCAATTTAATTCATTATCTAAAGTCAATCGCATAAATAAATCTATTTCGCTTAAAATATATTTGTAAACAAATATTTTTAGACATTATACAAGAATACATAAGAAAATGATACATTCATAATTTTGTCTTGGTTATCATAAAAATCCCATCAAATATTAAAATATTTACCATTAGATATATATACCAACATATATTAAATTATTATGTTCTATTACTAATTTTTAATGTATATATATATATATATATATATAATTAAAATTAATAATAGATATATATCTCTATATATAAAGAAATATATATGACTGCAGCCCGCATCAATTTAAAATGTATACAATGGCCCAATACGTATATTCTTTACATTATTAAATATTAGAAAAACATTTTATTAATTATTGATAGAATATTTTCTAGTATTTAAATATTAACTGTTTTCTTCTTTATTGCAAATTAGAAGATCATAATTTGTAGCAATTATGGATTAGCCTGTATGTAAGATTTCTGGATGTAGATTGACCATCAATTATTTAATTTTTATGATATTTAATGACAAATATATGTTTCACTTTTAAAATGTGCTAAACAAAGTATATGTTAATTTTAAGTCATCTAAAATCAATCACGTAATGAAATCTATTTACTAAGAACATAAAAAAATTATAGTATATTATAGCAGTATCCAAATTGTTTTCAGTGAAATAAGTTAGTGGATGTTAAAGAAATTCCTGAAATCTAAATCTCATATTAGAAATTTAAGATTGAACCTGCCCAAAACTCTTCCCAGGACACGGACGATGGTTTCACAGAAGCGCTGAATAAATCTCACCATCACGTTCTTGTTCACTTTAAGTAGCCCGCGCGAGTTTACTTAATGAATTAGGTTTGCGTAATCACCTCGCTTATTAAGCAATTAGCCACCGGCTTTAAATTATTTACACACCGCACTATTATCGATGCAGAGAGCGCACCATTTTGCAGCTACCTCAAATTACCCTTTCAGAATGTAAATTATCCCTTTCGCTGAAAGTTTTCGTAGCTTCAGCGGTATTTTGGACATCCAGAATTTGCCCCAAGTTTTCGGGAAAAGTGAGGTGCCGCTATCTGTAATTAGCCACAGGTGTGGTCGTTTTGAGGGTGTGTGGGTGGCCGAAGTTCGCGCGGTGAATGAACGATGGGCTTTTGACAGTCTGATTAATTATGTGACAGCTCGTCCTCTAAATGCTGATCTTTCGTTCTTACACCATTGTCCCTCTGCTTAAAAAATCGTTATTAACTTTAATGAAAAGTATTTAGCGTAGCACTTTTTCTCACAGGAAGAGTTGTGGCATTTATTTCCCTGGAGAGAGGAATGTATATTTGACAAGTGCATAATAGCGACCTGTCACTCAAATTTGACAGCAGATAAGTAGTGTTGTGGTAAGTTGTATCACATACAATTTGTGTTTTGTATTAATGAGAACAACCTGTCACTCAAATCTGAGAGCAGATATTCAGTGTAATGTATAATCATACATCATGAAATTAGCTGCTGTCTATTCGACCTTCAATAAAATTACAGATGGAATATGGACTCTACTATGATATGTTACATCGTGATTTGTGATAGACTATGAACTGAAAAAATGTCTGCTGCAATGAGAAGTGAGGAAGATTATTCTCTCCTCCCATCTAGTCGGATTTCCTTAGAGGGACTGACTTAATCATTTTGTAAATAAAAACTGAAATAATTTCTATCGATAAAAAATCTGATCGTAAAGCAGGCATTCAGATGTAACGAGCAAGGTCAGATAAACGTGCAGTAACATATTCCAAATATGGACACACAGCTTAAGAAGAAAATGCTGCGAAACTTTCTTTCAAATGTGTCCATAGATTGCGAAGTAGTTGAGTTTTTAAATTTCATTTGAAACTAATAATATTTTTGAATAAGAAAAGTAAAACTCTTTTACCAATGTCAAATTGTTTAGCTGTCAATTTTGGTGTTTGCCTATGGCTTTATTGGAACACAATCCATACAAATTTAGCAACTTACCGTAGAAACAAAAAGAACATATAAACAATCAAAATTAAAAGGAAAATTCCAGACATTGTTAACAAAAACCAACAAAGGCCTTAAAAACAGTTTTAAAATGTTTAATATACTAAGGATAAAAATTTAAAAAAACTAGAAGTACCATCATAAAAGTCCGAGTGATCAAGACATGTTTTCTCAGACCCTCCAATAAAGACTACATAAATCATCATTCTGTTGTAATGTAGAGTCCAGTACCGAGCAAATGAGTAGATGGGCTTTATTCATTTTCTCTGTTTTACGTAAAAACATCAGAGTTCAAAATCCCCTATTTCACAATCCCTGTTCAGCCAGACAGTCGTGTCTAGTTCTTAATCTAAAATTATTAACAGATTCTTTGCTAGTTTTTCCACTAAATATTTCACAGATTCTCCGATTGTTTTTTAACTGTTAATTATATTTTGAAATATTTATCTACAAACTTAACGCAACTAATCAAAAATCTATTAAATTCATCTCACGTAAATATGCGTACTACTAATATGGATAAAGATAAAAAAAATATTACATGAAAAGATTGTGTTGCAAAACTATGCTCTGATTATGAAAATCGATAAATAATTCTTATGGTCATTGTTAAAACAATATGAATTAGAATTTAAATTTAATGTAATTTATTTTATTATTAATTTAAATTGTATTTTTGGTAGTGATAGAAGGAAATTTAATTTACTTTAGTTTATCAATGTTTTTTATAAAATTTATTGTTTCAAAACATTTTTAGTAGTAGTTGAATAATTACTTTATTTTTGCATTCGCGGCTGGGAGAAAAATTAATTATTTCAAAAATATTTACTGCTATTACGTTTTGTTAAAATATAAATTTCTCACAAAATTTTTTAAACAATTCTCATATACATGGTTAACAATATTTTTTTCTTTCTTTTGTAATCAGAATTTATAAATTAAATATAAAAAATATTTTATAAACTACATTAAAATAATTATCCTGTAAGCATAATAGTCTTATAAATAAATGGTTACATTTTATTCCTCGACTTGTTCAAACAAATGACACTAATTAAAAAAACAAGCTTTTTTTTTCATTTCTAGAATTTTTCTATTCCATTCGTTTAAAGAAAAAAAGATTCCAGTACATTACAAAGAGCAAATCTAAGATAAATAAATCAGTCTCTCTTTCTCTTCGTTAAGAAATTTGATTTTTTTAGAGATTTTTTTCTATTTGCTTTGGTCTTACTTAAATTGTACATACATGCTTAAACAGCATTCTTTATTTAGTTTTTTTTTTTTTTTTACAGTGGTCATATAATTAATTATTTTGTAACTATAATACTATAATATTATATATATAGTTGATATATGAATAAAAAGGAGGACATTAAAGTGACGTTCCTATTAATTTAAAAAAAAAAAAAAAAGTGATAATTTATATTTTAATTGCAAAATTCAAATGTAAATTTTTTTTAATTACTTAATAAATAATTTACTTTAAATTTAAAAATATCGTTCAATATAAAATGTAAATAATATTATATAGCTACTTAATAATATCATTTTAGAGTTCATTTAATGACTAAATTTATTTCACCAGTTCTGTCTTCAAGATCGCCAACAGGGTCATATGTTTTTTATTTGGTTTTAAGGACTCAAAAAATTATCTTGATCTTTCGGTAAATTTTTCCCACTAGGAACCTGCTGAGTTAACAGATATTTCAATCTGTCTTTAAAAATGTTTTCATGTAGATGCGAAAAGATCTACAAAAATGACTTTCCCAAATTCCCAAAACCGTTATTACTTTTGTCGCCAAGATCACCAATTAGGTTACATTTTTCAATTCCTTCTATTAGCTCACACTCTTCCGATATATATCTTGTTCAAATTTTCAAACGTTAATAAAATACTTTTTATTCATCCACTGAAGTTCAAATACATTTTTTTAACGTGTAGGAATGACACTTGATGTTAATACAGTTTTTCAAATATTAATTCAGTAATTAAATTTAATTAATTAATTTTAGTTTTTTTTAGATTTAAGTTACATATATCTATCAATAGATGGCGCCAGATAAACTTAAAAATGAATGAAAATTATTTATAAAGAACTTTCTGCAATATAGTGAAAAAAAGTAGGAATTGACTTTTTTTTTTTTTTTTTATATTTTTTATATTTTTATATTACTTATTTCTCTGATGCTTTGAGCAGAACACAGTTGGCATTATTCAGAATAAAATGCAATTCGCATAAGGAATCAAATAAATACAAAATATTTCAAAAACAAATCTTCATGAATATAAAAAAACAAGATAAAGGTAAACATTAATTTATGTATTTATTATTAATTATCTATGTATTTATTCTGAAATGAATTTGATTAAATTCTAATAATAAATAAATCTTTGGTAAGTATTGATAAATATTTGGTCCTTTAAAGTATTTGATACTTTGAAATAACTTTTAGTTTCTATGTTTCCAATTACGTGACAATACTCAATGTTTCGATTCATACGCCCCATTTTATTTGTAATCGTGCACTCTAACTAACATTTGTGAGAGTTAGCGAATGTTTCTGCTCTCAATTTAAGATATTGAGAGCAGAAATGTCTACAACAATATGTTTTGACATTTCAGAACTGTAAGTCAAGTTAATATCTGCTCTTGACATTTTTAGCAATCATAACTTTTATGCAATCCAAAATATGGATTGAACTACGTAAATTTTCAGAGATAACCAGCGTAAATATAAATTTCAGAGATAATCAGCACTAACTAGTTGTGTTGTAACTTTACAACAAATGACATATAATATGTTATTTATACGTACAACACAGATAATTTTAAATAAGGAAAATGGGACTGTGTTTATCAAAATACGTGGACCAAACATTTCAGAATATTACGTTTTCGAATCCAACTTTTAATTAAATATTGCAATTTTAAATGCATGAATTCAAAATAATGAATTTAGTCAAACAACAATTTTTTTAAAAATAGTATTGAATTTTTCATTCTTGTGAAATATATTATTTCAAAGAATAGCATGAATGCCTATTTTAGGTGATTAATATTGCAATAGAAATAATTAAATTTGTTATTTTAATTATCCTTTTATGTTAAAGAAAAATTTAATTTACTAACGTTCTTTTTGGATATAATTTCATCACATCACAATTTTTATAACATCTATTTTTTTATACTTTCTCTTAAAGAGAAAGTAGGATCAAATTGTTTATGATATGGATTGTATCGTAATTGTTCACTGATCAGATTTATAAATCTGAGATCTAATCCATTTTATGCACTTCTGTTTGTAAAAAATATAACAATATGATTGAATAGAGTAAATGAATTGACAATTAAGAAAATTAAAGCAAAATCTAGTATACAAATGATTACAATTTCATATTCTAACTTCATTGCAGACAACCAGCCTTATCAACGTTTAGTTTTATAAATAGAAACATAATTAGAGTGAAATATTAGGCGAATGTAGGGCTTTGGAATGTAGGGCGAAGATTTCCACATTTAAAAATTTCATTAAATGACATCCAAATATAAAAGTTGAAAACGAGAGTGTGTCTGTCCTTTTGTTTAAAACGAAGTCCAAACATCTCATAAATCCCAATTCGTGGCTCAGTGGTAATATTTGCAGCTAATATGCAGAAGAAACGGGATAAATTGCGCAGTAGTCTCCACTCCTTTCAGAAACAAGAGGATTCAATCACGATTGCTACAAACTGTGTGAAGCGCCTCGTGTCAGTAATCTGACTACCCAGTAAAAGATTTTAAGATATTTTCTTATATGACGCAGATATGTGGTACAGTTATTTTTAAAAATTCATCCCGAAATCTCTGCATTTGCAGAACTAAAAGAGATGAAACTTTGCATTTGCAAGTTTTGTACTTCAAGCTAACCCGTACCAGCCCACTGATGGGTTTTTCTTGACATACACAATTCACGTACACGAGGTCCATCGACGTTCAAGAAAATAAAACATCGCATGATCTTAAATGGCAACGCCTGTCTACTAAATATCTGTTAAAATCTTTTAAAATGGAGATAAAAACTGACACTCTGCAGAAAATGTGTCAACATTTTGATTTATGAAAATCGACCGACTATACTTTTAGAGGGGCGATTGTAGAAAAAAAACGTTGAAAAAAAAGTCTGTATTATAAAATTGTCAGCCAATCAAGTTGCATTTTGCATCTTTTTATTTGCTTACATGAAAGCAAGAAATGAAAATATATATATATATATATATATAATTCGCGGGCCTGAATGGCCGAGTGGCTAACGTTCAGCGTTCGGTACCACAGGTTTCGGGTTCGAGTCCCGGCGGTGCCATGGATGTTTGTAGTGGTTCGGAATCCACTTTTAAACCGTAGGTCCCGGTCCCTAATAGGATCGTAGAGCGTTGCGGGGGCATTGTTACTCCGCGTCCGTGGCTTATCTTCAAGTTACAAGCGCCTCCTGCAAATGCAAAGTGAGTAACGTCTGTGCAGCGCGCTTTTTGCCTTAAGGCATCCAAGACCAAGCCGTCTAAGTGTTTGCCTGCTGCATTAGAACAAATATATATATATAATTTGCTAATCTTTTTCAAATTAAATTCGCTAATACTTTTCTAAAACATACAAAATAAAAAGAATGTATGGATGCAAGAGAAATTAAAAGGCAATATATAGAATCACAGAAAACAGTGATTGAAACAATTTTATATTCTTAAAAATAAATTATTATTACTGAAGTGTGTACATTTAATTAATAACATGAAGAAAAATTAAACATTATATTTAGAGTAAGCAAATACAAATTTTCTCCTTAGTCTATGTTAAGTTTTTACGACTATATGAATATATATTTTTATCAACTGTGAATTTAACTGTAGTATTTGATAAGATTATTCCTATAAAAAATGTAAAAGAAAAATTAACTCTGTATAATCAACATGAATTTTTTTAATCTTTACTACGCTTTCATATTAATCATTTAATTACACTAAATTTATATTAATCAAACATGTTTATTTAAAATATTTTTATTTGCTGTACAATTAATCTTTCTACATATAATCTGCTGTGTATTAAGGTAAAGATTCTTATTTGGTATAAAAGCAAAAAAAAAAAAAAAAAAAGGTTATATAAAACGAAATCATATAGATTACACTTTTATAGTTATTATACGTTCTTTAACAAGTTTCAAAAAATAAAAATTTACATTACATTATATTAAAAGTTATGCGTTTTAGTGTTTGTTTAGCATTAACATTTCGAAGAATATTACTTTTATGATTCTGAGTATCTTTACGAAACAGATATTATTTTTTTATTAGTCAATAAATATGTTTAAGAAACATTTTGATTTAGTAAGGCTTTACTATTGTAATGCAATTTACACCAATGTATTATAATTAGGAAATTAAACTGAAGAACTATTTTATATCGTGATTTTAAAGATTATACTTGCTATAACAGCTGTTCTTCTCAATAGGATTAGTGTTATGGCTTTAGTTGCTTCTTCCTCTCAGGATTTGTATCATACGGTTTATTTGAATAGAATCCCAAATATAGCTATATTATAGGAAATCTTGATATAGACTTGCAATAGTATCCTTTAACAATTAAACCGTTCTTCCGTCGACCAGGATAGATTTGGCTGTAGAAAATGTTTTGTACCGTAAGAGGTTCTTCACTTAAGTAGGATGACGGTATCAAATATGAATAATTCAATTTCGTCTTTGCAATCATTTTGTATGTCTCATATGTCTTCCAGCATTACAAAAGGTCGTATTTGTCCTTCTTAATCTTATTCTGAACTAAATTTAGCTCCCTGATCTTTTTATCAGTAACTGTATCAAATTTCACGCCCTTCATAATGTATGATCGAGTTATAGATTGCATTATGTGCAGTCAGCATAATTATGGCCACGCTGCATCTATTTCACTTCCTCTACGTTTCTTTATGTATATATATATATATATATACTAGAAGACCCGGCCACGCGTTGCTGTGGCTTTCTTGTATTTCGTTCAATTATTAGATACTATAATTGGTATTGTTAAGGATGTGATTGGTAAAGAATGATGAAAAGATCAAATTAAGTTTCAACGAATAGAAAATGTTTAATTTTTATTAATTTAATGAATGAGGTAGACAATGTTGATTTTTAAGACTGTTTTATAATTATTGTACCTAATTTAATTTTTAATAATCATTACTTTCATTTAACTAAGAACTAAGCGATGAACACTATTTCATGTTAGTCTGTCTTTCGTCGAAATAAATAAATTCGATGGTTTTCGAACACGTGAGCATGCAACATACAGCTGCCCATGGGAGAAACACGGATTCTGAGGTTAGATTTTTTTTTTTTGGTGGTCGTTTACTGAAAATGATAATTGAAAAAATACAATACAATTAAAATAAAATCGGGATATAATAAGAAAAGACTTTAAAAAATTCACAATAAAATACAAATGCAAACGATCGTTTAAGGTACACGAACACCTTCGAAGGAATTTTTTTGAAATTTTTTATCTTTGTACACATTTTGGATTGAATGTATCTAAAAACTAATGATTTCACATAAAAAAATTTCATTATTATTTTTTTAAATTTTTATAAGCTAAAATAAGGGTAAAAATGGCCAAAAATAGATACTGTTACAAAAATCTGAAATCAAATCAATATTTTTTAAATTTCTAAGTTTGTATTTGTTTGTACTAAGATTTTACAGTGAATAGACCTCTGGTAAATTTATATCTTTATTATTATTTTTTTGTGCTAGTTTAAATGCTGTTGACAGAACATTCTTCCAAAATTTGCATGTAATTCCAAGTTTAACAATTGAAATAAAAATATTTATGTAGCTATAAACATTTCAGAGGTTTATTCCCTGTAAATATTTATGAAAAACATAAATACAAAGTTTTGTAGCATTAGGAAAAAAAATTACTTGTGTTATGGTGTTTCACATGAAAACAAAAAAGCATAAAAATTCATTCTGAGAAAAAGCTAAAAACTTTTAATTAGATATATTACTTTTAAAAATGTTGTAAATATATTAAAATGCCATTGAATTATCAAGTTCATCGTCTTATTTATTAAAAATATAGTTTTGTTTTCCTTAAAGCTGTAAATATTTTCTGGGCTTTGTTTTGAAAAAGTTAAAATTTGCTCGACAAACTTTTTTTTTTTTTACAACTTCCTGCTATTTGCAAAGGCTTTTTAATATGAAATGACCTGAATTTAAAATATTTAGCCTTTTGCAAGTGTTTTGATTAAATATATTCAAAACCTTTGAATTTCACATAAAAATATCAACTTTAACTATTCTTTTATACAATTTATTCTTTAAAATATGGATAAAATTGCAATAATGTGATATTGTTGCAAAATTTTATAATTCAAAAATAAATAAAACATGAATAATTTTTTCCTTTGCAAGTATTTTTATGCTGGGAATATCCTTATGCAGGTAATATACTGTTTTCAAATTTATATCTCAATTATTTATACATTTTGTATGCTTAAAGTTTGTCGACACAAACTTTTTTAACAAATTTACAAAAATTCTTAGTTTAAAAACTAAAATAAAAATAATTTATGAAGTTAGGTTAATTTCCATGTTCTATTCCTTTCATACATTTAAAGAAAACTTTTACATGAAGTTTCAAAGCACTTAGAACAGAAATATTTTTGTGATGTGTTTGAATGAATACAAAATGCATAAAAATTCAAATAAGAAATAATTAAAACCAACTTTTAAATATAAATAAAAACAAATGTACATACATAAAAATGTTAATGAGCTTTAAATTCTCCTTTATTAATATAAACACTTATTTATTTGTTTTGTTTCTTTAAATAATTTCCAACTTAAAAGTACCATTTATCAATTTTTCTTCGACAATATTCAAATCACTCAAATTCTTTGTTTTCCAAATAACAAAAGTTTTTAAAATAAAAATGTCCTTGATTTTCAACTTGCAACTATTATAATACCTTTTATAAAATTTTAATGTTATCATTATATCAAATAATTGCAGAGTTTACTTCATTTTCACACTTCAAAAAATCCTTAAAATTCATCATCTTTCTTTAAAATTATATTGTCTATATTATTATTATTTTGTAGATCACATTTCATTTTAGAATTCTTAATCAAATACAACACATGTTGACAAACTTTAAGCATAGAAAAGTTCAATGTTTTGATTCACAACTTTTCATTCAATATATTTTTATTCCAATTCAAATTCAAACTTAGAAAATAAAAAAATATTGATAATTAAATCAGGTAATACTTACATACATTTGATTTATTTTTGCATAGAAATTATATAAATTTCATACAATATAATTTTCACAAAATTTAAAGTAGTACATAAAACAATAATATTCAGAACATGAGAATTTTACGGTTATGTGGTACAGGCATCGAGACACGGCGCCATCCTTTTATTGTGATATATCTTTCGTCTGTGGTGGAAACAAACTTTTACTCCAACGATGAAATTAGTGCAAATAAGAATTCTGCAATTAATTATCGAAATAGCAATAAAAAATAGTCATTATATTGTTCGAAAAATGTAGCTACGAATTCTCTAATTGCAGTATTGCAACCCTAAAAAGAAATTGGCGGAAAATTGGAGAAAATTCAGGGTTGCAAGAATGGCGCCTTCCTCAATGGTAGATTTTAAACGATTTTTGCAATTAAATACGAAAAAAAATCTGAATAAAAACTATCCTATCTCTGAAGTTGGAACAAAACACACATTTAAAAAGTTAAAATCGGATGGTTAGTTTCGAGTTCATCGCGAACAAACATCGTGACACGGGAATTTCAGCCATCTTTATTTTTCTTAGAACAATAATAAAGTTGCCAATTTTGCTTAACTAAACATTAACAATTCATTGTTGCCACTACATTGGTTTGCCAAAGAAATTTTTAAAATATTTAGGGGTGGGCCACCCTTATCACTTAGGGGTTTAAAAAATAGATTACGACCGATTCGCAGACCTACCAAATATGCACAAAAATTTTCATAAGAATCGGTCAAGCCGTTTCGGAGGAGTTTGGCAAACAAAACACTGTGACACGAGAATTTTATATATTAGATATATATATATATATATATACAGTAGAACCTCTGTAAGTCGAACTTCAAAGGTGACACCGAATAAATCGATATATAGAGTTTTCGACTTCCGCGGATTTGTAGGTAATATTCGACTTGTAGAAGTTTAGATTCTTTCTAATTTATTTTGAGTTAGAGAAGTAAAGTAAATAAAAATTCAAGTTACGTAGGTAATAAACACGTTTATTTGCAACTTAAAAATTATATTATGTACTCCAATAAAAAATAAAAATAATTCCGCAACAACCTTCAAATTAAAAATATTATGTATTAAAAAGTCAGTTATTATTATTATTTTTGTTGTTGTTGTTGTTGTTGCTGTAGACAATTCGATCGTTCTCCATTTTATAACATTATCTAAGCTATAAAGAGCAGAAAGTTATTTTCTTCCGAGTTGCTGTTTCATAGTATTGGTTATTCTATTTACTATATACTCATACATTGTTTTCTAAGGAACAATGACGTGCATTGTCGGCAAACCCTTAAAGTCGGTAACTTATGTTTCTGCGAGCTATAGAGGTAATTAGTTTCAAATGATAGAGTTGTAAAGTTTGTAAAATCAAACATTGCTAATGTTTGAGATACAGAGGTCCATTTTTTCGAGTTACAGAGGGAAAATACATATCAAAATGGCTTGCGGGGATTGAATAATAATTTCGACTTATACAGGGTAGAAATTTCAGTAATGGAAGTTTTCGGGTTTGAAGTGAAGGGAACAAAAATTTTTTCGAATTGTGGAAGTTTTCAATTTATCGAGGAACGACTTACAGAGGTTCTACTGTATATATAAACTCATGTTTGTGAAAAGTGCAACACCATGAAGAGCTTACGCGAGTGAGCTGAAATTTTCAGGAAATGCAAATTAGCGCATTATATGCAAATGATTAGAATTTTAAATCCGTAGTGCATGCGTATGCTGAGCAGCTCCCTCTGAACGGCGGATGGATCAGAATAAATAGACGGCTGTAGCGAGGCGTGTATAGTTGTCGGTGGTCATGTGCTAGTGATAAACATTAGCTCAATCGTTACTTATGCCTCTTCGACGAAAGAGAGCGAGATTTGAACAACTTACAGAGTTTGAACGGAGGAGAATCATCGGCCATCGTGAAGCTGGATTGTCTTATCGTGCAGTAGCCGCGCGTGTGCAGCGTAACAGCAGCACAGTGATGCGTCTTTGGAAGCAGTGGACGGACGAGTGTCGGACAACTCGGAAATCCGGGAGTGGACCACGAAATGTGACGTCAGCTCGCGATGATAGACACCTGGTCCGCATGGCGCTGACGGACCGTACAGCTTCCTCTTAGACAATTGGCAGCATAGTGGTCAATAGCTACATGTGTTTCATTGTGTGCTTCATCAATTCGTAGACGTCTGCTGCAGCGTGGACTGCGTGCAAGGACTCCCTTTATACAGGATCCCTCTCACGTTAAACCATCACAGCATGCAGCTACAATGGGCCACTCAGCATAGAGACTGGCGTGCTGATTGGCAGCATGTCGTGTTTTCTGACGAATCCCGCTTTAGTTTGCGGTACCATGATGGCCGCATTCGTGTCAGACACTATGCCGGTGAACGCCACCTTTTTCGGAGTGCATTATCGAACGCCACAGTGGACGAACACCCGGAGTTATAGTCTGGGGTGCCATAGCATATCATAGACGATCACAATTGCTAATAATTGTGGGCAATCTGAACAGCAACCGGTACATCAGTGAAGTTCTGAGCCCCAAGCTGTTCCCTTTTTTCAAAGCTTGCCAGGCGCTGTATTTCAACAGGACAAGCCCCCCTCATATCGCTGGGACTGTTCAATCCTTCTTTGCAACGCGGCAGGTACAGCTTCTACTTTGGCCTGCGTATTCCCCGGACATTCGTTGGTCGGTTGGTCCCCGGACATTCCCGGGATTTCGTTGGTCGGCGTCTCGCTCGTGATCCTCGTCCTGTTGCTTCTGCAGACGAACTTTGGGTGCGGATACAAACAATATGGAATGCTCTTCCTCAGGCAGACATTCAAAATTTGTTTGACTCCATGCCACGTCGTGTAGCAGCACTTATTGCTGCGCGTGGTGGCTACACAAAATTACTGATTCCGATCTCTTGTTATTGTTTGTTTGCTTTGAACATTTAGTCATTTATTTGTATTACTACCACTCCAACTGTGTATTAAATTTCATTCAATTATGACTATTCCTTTATGGTGTTGCAATTTTCACAAACATACCAACAACAAATAATAATTATGAACACTAAAAAATGAAAAGAAATTTGGAATTCCTGAAGTTATATAATAATAATTAAATAATTATAATATTATATAATGATAGTAATATTCTAAATTAATAAGTAAATTGAATTGAAATTTGAAAAATTAGATGAAAAATCAAATTACAAATAAAGAATGTAGATGAAAATACACTTAAGACCTTATTTTTAATTGGTAAAGAATTATATAATTTAATTACTATTTTAAAGGTTCGTATCATTGACTGTTTTCAACAAACAATAATTCTTAATTGTAACAAATATCCAGGTCTAAAGTCGTTGGTATCAAATAAAAGAGCGCTAATCAATTGACCATCAGGTCGCTGTTAGTTTTTAGAAAAAATATAAATTTTATGGTTATATAATTATTTTGTAAGCAGTCAATTTGCAATTTCTCTTCAAGTTGATTTTGACGCAGTCTAAATATCAGTATAAATAACAATACGCGTTACGTAAATAAACATTCAGAATAATTCACAAAAATGTCTGTGTTTAACTGTAAGAATCAATTTCGCTTATTTCCATAACTGTAAATATTAGAAAGCATTTTGTTTATTCAAAAAAAAAAAAAATGACTTTAATGTATATAAACATATCTTGTATGTCTTTTTCATTTGTTCTACAATAATAAATACAGACATGAAATAAATGTTTCATTATTTATCTTTTTTATCTTTCTACAAATATTGTTTTGTCTGAATTATTTATACCAACTGTTTTTATTTGTTCTTCTATGTACAAAAAGTTGTATTTCTGGTAATGTAATGTTGATGATTTGGCTTGTTGATGATTTTTTTTCTTTGTGATATAGTTGTTTGTATTAAGTTTCATTCATTAATTTGTAGCGGTTTTGATTATGTATGTAAACATTAAATTAAACAGTGTAAAATTGAAATTTGTATGTTGATAACTTTCTAAAATCTCTCTCTCTAAATCTATGATATTATGTTGCATAAAATATTTAAAAATTATTGTGAGCAATTAAATTACTATGAGCCTTTATTAATAAAAGCATTATTTTTTTTTAATTATTATTATTTTTAAAAGCATATTTATTTCCAAAAATATTTTTTTATGTAGAAACGTAAATTATTTACTCACATCGAAAATACTTTTTTTCCTGAAATAACTGACGAATTAAAAAAATAATTAAAGTTGTAAATCAACTAAAATTGACATTAGTCTTTGTTTGTTTAATAAAATATATTTAGTACAATACATTTTTATCCTATATATAATCTCTCACAAGAAAAAAATTTCACATTGATATAACAATTTACATATTTTTATATTTTTTCTAATATTAGATTTATGTGAAGCAAAATCGTACAAACTCTTTAAAGGTTTTTAATGAATACTATGGAGGAAAATTTAAAGAGAAAAATGGTTTTAATAAAGTAAGGGTAACATTTAATACTAGAAATCTTATATAACTGAATATGAAATATTCAGGTGTAGGGGTCAGCAGAATAGGTAGAATTCAGAATTGTTTTTCAACATTCAATTCATGTCTTTTCAACCTCATTTATTTCTGTGAAATGGGTTATAGAACGTTTCATTTAATATTAAGCTACGAAGGGTAAAAATAAGAAATTTAATTTGATGAACTCTTAATTGAAATAAGTTTATCTTATAAGGCATTTAGATTTAGTTACATAATAGATATACCCAAAACGGTGCTTATAGTCAGAAACTATGTTTCTGAAATATCCTGAATTTCTTGAGGAATGTTAGCTAAACGACTGGTATTTTTCCAATATCAAATTAAAGAATGAGAAATTAATTTTTGAAAGATACTTAAATTCTTTACATAAGGTTTTAAAAATGTGCTTCATTTTCAGGTAGGATAAACACAATTGCATTTATCATGAACAAACTTACAAAGTAGCATTTATACATTAATTTCAGTGAAGTTGAAATAAATTATTTTATTTCTAAATGCTTTAGAAATTTTCAACTATGACATAAAACGCAAAACCTTTTCAAGAACGTTACATTTGCTTCACTGAAAATAATAATTTACATTTTTTTTTTTTTTTTACCTCAAAAAGAAAACGGAATGAAGAATACGAGTGAGTTCTTTTAATTAAGAACACACGTTTTGCGTTTTATGAGAGTGATGATTGCTTCCATATAATTCAGTACTTTGTTATTAAATAAACATAAATCGCATATAAAAACGATTCTAAAATAAAATTAAAGAAAAAAAAATCTCGCTCCTTTTTTTTTGGCGGCCTGATGTCCATTGGTACAACAGGCTTCAGGTTCGAATCTGGCCTGTGGCATGGATGTTTGTGAGTACTTCGGAATCCGCATTAAGCTGTAGGTCCTGGTCTAATTAGCCCAACATGTGTAAAAACAAAAGAGACCGTAGAGCGACAAACAAAATCTTTATTTCAGATGTTGTAATTTTCCTATAGACGAGAAATGTTATATAATATGCGTTATAGATATATATATATAGATGTTCAATTTAATACTACCATTACTTTACGTGAAAAACTTTTATTTCTGAAATACTAAACACGATAAAATAACATTAAATTGAATTCCATTACATTAAATATTGTCATTATTTATATTGCATTAATCCCATTATACTTATTATTTTATAATTTTCCATTATTTCTAACTTCATTTAATTTTCTACAAAATTTAAAATGTCAAAATTATATGATATACATATCATCATCGAAAGTTTAGTATAGCTACTATTTCATAAGTAATATTTTATCCTCGTTATGTCGTTACGAGCTAGTAGCCATTAAGTTATAAAACACATTCAGAAAATGAGACCCATAAAATGCCAACAGCAGCCATGCGTCGCCAAAAAAGCCCAGTTTTGAGTGGGTAACCTAAATCAAGTAGCAGATTGGTCGTTACTTCCGACAATTCGAACAAGACCACTCCGATGCAGTGGTAATTTAAAGGATCGAAATGCGATTCGAGGTATCTTTTATCCGAGCGCCATGCACGTACGTAAAAATAGACACAGGAACATTTATACCGATTCCAGGAACGACTGGAAGAATTGGAGAAAGCAGGATATGGCGGATATTTCAACGGAGAGGCCTTTCATGATTGGTTTAAAGGATTCTTTCTTGCCTCCAGAGATACAAGAAGAAACAACTGGAATTCACGCACTGTTACATTGCTTCTGCCATGAGGTGTGTTTTTCGAAAGATATGATATTGGAAAACTTGAAAACACGTTTTTTTGTATCGTGGATCGCTTTAGATTGAAAGAGATCCATAAGATTTTATTATATATATATATATATATATACATACATACATACATACATACTGTTTGATGTTTTGTATGGTATTGAGAATCTGATGTGAGTTTTTGATACATTTGAATAAATGAAATTTATTATTTGTTAATATTAATCACAAAAATCATTATGAAATTAAGTAAATTCAGGTTGCGTTTTCTTGGTGTTGTTACTAATCCACCTGGTGCTGGAAGTCCACCTGGTGCTAAGTTGTTTTCCACCTGGTGCTGGAAAACCTACACCAGGTCAATAGACCCTGTCGCAGTCGGCAGTCCATGGCTAAGGGTATGGCTTTCAATTTAGTGAGGAACCCCGTGGGTTAAAGACTAAACTAAACCTCAAGATAACGCTCTACTATCATATTTAGACCGGGAAATACGGTTTAAAGTGAATTCCCAACCACTACAAATATCCATGGCACCACCGGAACTCAAACCCGAAACCTGCGGCAACGAGCACCTGAGAGCTAGTCACTCGGCTATTCAGGCCCCATATTTAATATTGTCATTATTTATATTGTATTAATTATTCTTGTATTAATTATTAATTATCTATAATGTATTAATTCCATTATATTTGAAATTATATTATTATTAATTTCCATTATTATTTCTAAAGGAAATTAATTTAATTTTCTTAAGTATTTAAAATTTCAAAATTATGTAATATACCTACCATTATCGTACTCTAGCATCAATTTTATAAGTAATATTTTATTATCGTCATGTCGTTACAAGAGAGTAGCCATTGAGTTATGAAAACACTCAGAAAATAAGACCCATAAAATGCCAACAGCAGCCATGCGTCGCCAAAAAAAAAAAAGCCCACTTTTTAGTGGGTAACCTAAATCAAATAGCAGATTGGTCGTTACTTCCGACAAATCGAACAAGGCCACTCCGATGCAGTGGTAATTTAAAGGATCGAAATGCGATTCGAGGTATCTTTTATCCGAGCGCCATGCACGTACGTAAAAATAGACGCAAGAACATTTATACCGATTCCAGGAACGACTGCAAGAATTCGAGAAAGCAGGATATGGCGAATTTTTCAACGGAGAGGCCTTTCATGATTGGTTTAAAGGATTCTTTCTTGCCTCCAGAGGTACAAGAAGAAACAACTGGAATTTACGCACTGTTACATTGCTTCTTCCATGAGGTGTTTTTTCGAAAGATATGATATTGGAAAACTCGGAAAACACGTTTTCGCGTATCGTGGTTCTCTTTAGATTGAAAGATCTTTTATATATATATATATATATATATATATATATATATACTAGTATAAGAAAAATATTTTGTTTGACGTTTTGTATGGCCTTTGGAATCTGATTTTAGTATTTGATGCCTCTGAATTAATGAATTTTATTATTTGTAATCACGAAAAACTTTTGAACTAATGTGGCTAATCACTAACTAAAACTTGTGATTAATCACGGAACTTTGAAATTGCATGTATTCAGATTAGATTTTATTGGAGTCTATAAATATTAACCCTTTTAAAATGTCTGGATAAAAACTTTATATAATTCATTACTTAATTTTATTTAATTCATTTTGGATCTGGATTTCTTTCAATTCATTCTTACGCACTGTTACATTGCATTTTCCGTGAGGTGTTTTTTTTTAAAGATATGATATTGGAAAACTCGGAAAACACGTTTTTGTGTACCAGGGATCGCTTTAGATTGAAAGCGATCTTTTATATATATGTATATATATATAAGAAAAATACTTTTGTTTGACGTTTTTGTATGGCACATGGAATGTGATTTGAGTGTTTGATGCCTTTGAATTAATGAATTTTATTGTTTGTAATCACGAAACACTTTTGACAAATGGCTAATCACTACCTAAAAATTGTGACTAATCACAAAATACTTATAAAATTTAATCTGAAGACATGTAATTTCAAAAGAGTAAATAAATAATGACGCTTATAAAAATTGACTCTGGATAAGATTTTTATTTAATTCTTGATTCGTGTAAAGATGTAGCTCGGTAACATTTGAAAGAATTTGTAATTACATGATCAGTTTGTATTTCAATAATTAAAGTTAGTTACGTTACTTTTTTATTTATCTATTGCAAAAATAAAGAAATAGCGTATTGAGAAAAGGACAAATTTATGCCAAATAAGCATGAGTCTGGAAATTTTGGCGTCAAAATTAATGACATTTGTGCTCGTTGGCAAAAGATTTGAAAGAATTTCAGAAGATAACTAGACCCTTAGCATATTTTTCATATTTCAAAAAATATCCCCCAAAAACTTCGAATTTCACATAATACTATTTCGTTATTTTAACTAATATGTATAAAAATAAGGTTTTGTATATTAACTAGAAGGGTTCTCAAAATTTATTTTAATGAGCTTTATTAGAAAATGAGAGTGCGCAACCGGGGATACTATTTATTATATAAGGTATAGTTTATTAGATTTATAGTAGAAAAATAGACTAAAAAATCCTTTTTTGCTTTTGTGAAAAATAATATAACTTTAATTTCGTTTTTCCGCTGTGTTTTGAAGTAGTTAGCGTTTTCAAACTATTACTATTATAAAACTATTGATTTTCCAAAGCAAACTTTAAAAATATGCATCGAATGTACTATAAAAATAACTGTTATGAAAAAAGAATTGAGAGTTTAAGAAATTGTTTGCTAGTTATGTATGTTAATTTAAGTCTGTATATAAACTTCAAACACACTATTGTTATGAATATTTTTAATACTGTCGGTGTTATTGCCGTATCCCCTGAAGGCAACTGAAAATCTAATATCATGGCTTTCCCGAATAATGTTGGCTACAATGATTGCCAGCTCAAAATATAAATCCTCTTCCGAGGGATGGTCCAGACAATGCATGGTGGGTGCAACAGCTGGGCAATTAAAGGGGTATGCTGGACATCCGGGCAGTTGCCACCTTTTTGATATTTTTTAACGCCATCAGCAGAATTTGCCATACTTTTTGTGGCGCTTCATCCTTGATTCCTCACAAGGAGAAGGGTTGCCTTTGCGAAGAGAGGTTAAACTTCTAACCTCCAACAGAGGTATTTTATTTCCCTCCTACTACCACCCAACTAGAAAACTGAAATATTTTTAATACACTAATTATATCAACAATAAATATTCAAGCTAAATATGTAAAATAACTTTAATTTCAGTTATTTGGTAATTGTATAATTTAAATGTTTCGTAATTTGATTCGTTGGTAAAAATGCAATTACTTCATAATAATACATTTATAATACAGGGGCCTGATGGCCGAGTGGCTCTGGTGCTCGGTACCACATGTTTCGGATTCGAGACCCGGCGATGTCACGGATGTTTGTAGTGGTTCAGAATCCCTTTAAGGCTCGTTCCCACCGAGGCGAGAGACGTGAAGATTCAAGAGGCAAGCGACAAAATTGTTTCGACCCCTTCACAGCGAAACGTCAGAAATAGCATCACGCCTAGTGAAAACCGCTTCGAGTTGAAAGTTGGGCAACTCAAGCGGCGGACTGCAAACCGATTTCAGGCGACCGCGGTGAGGCTAGTGATTGGTCAAATTTTTTCGCTTGCATCTTCTCGCCTTGGTGAGCACGAGCCTTTAAGCTGTAGGTCCCGTTCTAATACAATCGTAGAGCGTTTTTCTGGTAGTGTTGCTCGCGTCCGTAGCATATCTTCAAGCTACAGTGCCCCTTGGGTAGTGCTAAATGAGTAACAATGGTTGCAGCCCTTGCTTACGGCATTAAGATTAACAGTCTCTGTATTGCCAGCTACAATAGAACAACAGCATTGATAATATATTGTAATATGCAGACTATTAAGCAATTGAAACATAAATAATAATAGTAATTTGTGCAAAATGGTTCGTTTTAAAATCAATGATATTGTTGGTATTTTTAGTGAGAGATTTGCCGAAGTTTCTGGAAGCTGAATGAGATAGCAAGAGACTTTCCGAAATCTCGTTTCTTAAATCAATAAAACAATATATATTCAGTAAAAGTAATTATTGAACCATCTATGTAGTCGTTTGTTTTATTTGCCTTATAGCTGATTTCTTTATTGAGCTGTTGTTAATTTTTCATGCAGAAAAAACTTAAACATAATTTAGTACAATATTAGTTAGCTCAAAAGGCAAAATATATTGAAAACGTATTGGCTTTATTAAAAAGAAGAAGTGAAAAAATATATGTTTGTATATTATGTCATTTAAGCAAATTATTATTTTTAGGATAGAATAAATTTACACGGAACAACTGCTTTTCAATCAAAACCATTGCATTCTTTATATAAACTCATTTTGGGACTTTCAGAACCATAAAACCATCTTTTCCTTTCTTATTAATCAATTCTTTTCTTGAATAAAATATGTCTGGAGTTATCTTTGGATACTCTAATCAATTACTAAAATTCAATTTTCCGTCTGAAAGTCATGGAAAGTGATTATCTAAACATCAAATGTGGAAGACATATTCTTTTCAATTTCTTTTGACGATGCTCAAATAACTATATTTATATGAACCAAAGACCCATTTTTAGTTTTTCTTGTTTGACTGTTTTCAAACAAATAATCGAAAAATCAAGTTTTAAGTATTTGTTATTTTTAAAAATATGATTAAGTCTTTTTCTTACAAAAAGTTTCGCTTAATATATATATTTTCTTTTATTGATTTATTCAAAAATTTTAGATTTCTTTGTCTAAGATTTCCTAACATTTATTCTTCGTTTTGTTATTATCATGTGAAATCAAGCAATTCATTTTTGCATGGGTTTGTCACATTGCATGGGTATAGGCATCATATTTTTATTTTTCATTTATTAAATTTTTTTGTATAACACGATTCCATAACATTTATTCTTTGTTTTGTTATTATTATCCTAAATCAAGCAATTCATGTTTGCATGGGTATAGGCATTGTACTCTTTTTTGCATTTATTTATTTATTTTTTTTAGATTTCTTGGTATGACAAAATTTCATAACATTTATTTTCTGTTTTGTTGTTATTATTATGCGAAATCAAGTAATTCTTTTTATGGATATGCCATATTGCATATATATACGTATAGTTTTAGTTACGGACATTTTGTGCACACATTGTGCTAATTAGACCGAAACCAACAATTTAACGTGGATTCCAAACCACTAACAAACATTCATGATATGTGTATAGACATCATATTTTTTTTGCATTGATTTCTTTTTAATTTTTTAGATTTCTTCGTATGACATAATTTCATAACATTTATTCTTCGTTTTTGTTATTATTATGCGAAATCAAACAATTCATGTTTGCATTGTTATGTCATATTGCATGGCTATAAGCATAATTTTTTTTTGCATTGATTTACTTTAATTTTTTTTTAGATTTCTCCATATGACAAGATTTTATAGCATTTACTTTTTTTGTTTGTTATTATTATTGTATAAAATCAAGGCAGTTCATTTTTGCGTGGGTGTGTCACATTGCAAGGGCGTAGGTGTCATATTTTTTTTTGGTTATTTCTTTTTTTATAAGATTCCATAACATTTATTCCTTGTTGTTATTATGTGAAATTAAGCAGCTCATTTTTGCATGGGTACAGGAATCATATTATTTTTGCATTGTAGTATTTAATTTTTTTTTTTTTTTTTTTAATTTATTTATATGACAAATTTCATAACAGTTATTTTTTGTTTTGCAATTGTTATATGAAATCAAGCAATTCATGTTTGCATGCATGGGTATGTCATATTGCATGGATATAGACATCATATTTTTTTTGCATTGATTTATTAAATTTTTTAAAGATTTCTTTGTATGACAAGTTTTCATAATATTTATTTATTGTTTTGTTATTATTATTATGTGAAATCAAGCAATTCATTTCTGAATGGGTATGTCATATTGCATAGATATAGGCATCATATTTTTTTATTGACTTTTTAAATGTTTTTAGATTTCTATGACGGATTTTTGTATATTTATTCTTTGTTTTGTTGTTATTATTATGTGAAATCAAGCAATTCATTTTTTCATGGGTATCTCATATTGCATAGGGATATAGGCATCATATTTTTTGCATTGATTTATTTTAATTTTTTAGATTTCTTCGTATGACAAGATTTCATTAAGATTTGTTCTTTGTTTGTTATTATCATGTGAATTCATTTTTGCATGGGTATGTCATATTGCATGGGTATAGGTATCATATTTTTTTGCATTGATTTATCTTAATTTTTAATTCATAAAATTTATTCTTTGTTTTGTTGTTATTATTATGTGAAAACAAACAATTCATTTTTGCATGGCTATAGGCATCATATTTTTATTGCATTGAGTTATTTAATTTTCTTAGATTTCTTTGCCATGGCAATATTTTATAACATTTATTTATTGTTTGGTTATTATTATGTAAAATCTAGCAATTCATTTTTGTATGGGTATAGGTATCTTTTTTGCATTGATTTATTTCATTTTTTTTTAAATTTCTTTGTATGACAAAATTTTATAATATTTATTCTTTATTTTTTATTACTACAATGTGAAAATAAGTAATTCATTTTTGCATGGGTATATGCATCATATTTTTTTAATTGATTTATTTTATTATTTTTTTTAGATTTTTAGTATGGCAAGATTTCATAACATTTATTCTTTGTTTGTTATTATTATGTGTATTCCTTTTTTGTATGGATGTTGGCACATACTTTTTCTGCAAATATTTATTTTAATTGTTTTGATTTCTTCGTAACAAGCTTTAATTACATTTATTATTTGCTTTTGTTGTTATTATGTGAAATCAAGCAATTCATTTTTGCAGGGGTATGAGAATGTAATTATATCTTTATTTTTAAAACAATTTCTAATACATTGCAATCACATTTAATTACATAACAGAGAAACATAAAATGATAAAAATTACGGAAATAAATTATAAAATTTAAAATTAAATTTTCAGAAATAGATAGCATGAACACTGTTGAACGAGTGAAATGAATTTCATTATGTTTAATAAATTCTTGAACATGTTGCATATGCGTAAATCATATTCCACAATTGCAGGATTTAGAGCTACGATTTTTAATTTTAATGAATGACTTTAGAGCATTTTTAATATGTTTGATATTTGTATCTTATGAGATATCATAAGATACATATTCATTGTTAGCATTTATTAAAATTGTTGCGAAATATTCTTGTATTATCTTTAAATTTTTATTATACATCAGCACGTTAAACAGTAAAATTTAATCCATCTAGCGCAATTGAGCATTGTATCAATTGATCTTTAGTATTCTTTTGAAATATTTTAGATTGATTTTTAGACTGTTTATATTAAATCATATTTAATTCTCTCATGTTAATTTCTTTTTTAATTTAAATTAAATTATTCAAATTTTGTATCAATTAATTAATTAATTTTAATCCAATATTTCGAGAATTTTGTTATCTTCTTTTCCTTAAAGCTCATGTTTGTGCGCTTTATGAAAATAGTCTTCATGTTGACAATGTAGCGCAATAGATATTGTGTTTAATTTTTTTTTAATTTTTACCATTCTTTCTACGCTTACGTATATACAGCATTTCTGTACATAGCAATTAGCCATATATTTAAAGCAAAACATCATGTATAATTTTTGCATTTAGATAAAACGATAAAGAAAAAAATGAAAGCAATTTTATAGCTTAAAGCAGATTATTGTTGATTGACATCGATATATAACCAAATAATGAGAACACACAAAATAAAAATCTCATCGACACAAACTGTGGCGAATATCGCGAAAGGTCTTTTACCATCATGCCTTCTTTATGCTTTTATACACATTCAAGTTCGAATGCATATTTACTAAAAAGAAAATTTCAGCCATTTTGTCGTATGTAATCAATCAAGTCTTGTAGGATTGACTAGATCCAAGCATTAATGTCTTGAATAACGTACTGTCTTCGATCATCAGTTTGGGAATGAAAATAATTGACTTGTCCAGTTTTTTCTGAAGCATTCCTCATGACATGTCTTGAAAGACCATGGGATGTATGTCTCTGTCACTTCATACAAAAGGGTTTTGAGATTGTTTCAGATTTATCCCCAAGTTTTTTTTACAACGATGACCATAGGATGAGACCGATTAAAAGATATCTCATAGCATGAGCTGCCACACTGCATGTTGTGCTCCTACTTTGCACTGAAAAGAAAGAAAAAAAGAGTATTAAAGTAAGCAAACCTTTATTTTTGATGGTTGACGTTTAAGATTTTGGAGCTATTTTAACCCTTGAGGTCTATATCTCTGATATAACAGGCAATAAACTGTTGAAAACATTTAAATATTTCCCAATATAAAATAAAAAAAAAAAAACAAGTTACAGAAGCATTCAAGAGGAAAAATCAAGAGTAAAATTTTTAAATTTTAAGAATTATTATGAATCATATATTCAATCTCCTGCAATTGTTATGGTTTGCATGTTAAAGAATTTACTGTTTAAGAAATTCAAATAAAGAAAGAATGTTAATAGCTTTAATAAGAACGTAATTACGCATAAACCATTTAGCAGAGGTTATTTGGCGGATAGTGAGGTTTTGTAAGGTTTCAATATTTTTAAGATTAGATTTAGCCGCATAAGACCCAACCGGGCAAGCGTAGGTTAAGATAGGACGAATAATGGCAGTATTTAAAAGAAGTTTATTATCCCTGGTCATAGTTGAATTTCTATTAATAAGAGGATAGAGTTTAAGGAAAAACGGTACGAAATTTTGTTTGAGTATGCAAAAATTTTGTTTCCATGTTAAATGGTGACCCAGAATAACACCTAACTATTTGTGTACTCCAAGAAATTGTAACATTGTTGATTTTGATCACAGTCTTCTTATTTGTTATCTGCTGAAAAAAACGATTTTTCCAGTTAACATTTAAAGAAATTTCCCATTTGTTGAACCAGTTATAGAGAATTTTATGGTGATCGAGGCTAAGGGTTAAGAATTGATTGTTTTTTTTTTTGCAAAGAATATCTGCGTCAACAGCGTAAATAGCAATAAGGATTTTAGGATTAGTAGAGATATCAAGAATAAAATAGAGAAGAGAGTTTTTCCTTAAAATGTTTATTTATTTTTTATTTAGATTTTAAATTGTTTTCGCATTTACTGTTTTTTGATAATGAATGATTAGCACTCGCTTCAAATTTTGTTGTTTCATGTTAACTTAGTTTTACAGATTGAGTATGCTTTAATAATTTCCATCAACTATTTATTTTAATTTGTCTGTTTATCTTTTTTATGAATTGGTTATCATCTTGTCAAAATTTAATTGTTGTATCAGTTTTAGTGTATTTTCTTTGAATATATTTTTATTACCATTATTGTTCCAAAGTATTTTTATATTTCATCAGACCTCGATTAATTAAACAATTAATACTAAAATTAATATATCATTTATTTAATTTAAAATGTGCATCAATCTTAGACCCATCATGGGGTTGTTACCTATAAATGACTTGGTTTGTCAGTTTAAAGTCTACAGGGAATCCGAACCGCTAACAATCATTTATGCCACTGCAGGATTTCAACCTGAAGCATATGGTACCACAGGCCAGAGTAGTCGCAAATTGGCCATTGAAGATGTTTTAGTGAGTAAGTTATAGTATTCATTCTTTAAATTTTCTTTCTAGAAAGTTTAAAATTGAACTTAGAAGAAGAATTTGAGAATTTGTGGTAACTGGTGACTAGTGGCAGTTCAGCTTGAATGCCGACAAATGCAACCCAACTGGATAATGGTACGATTGCTAAGATATTATGAGCATGTTCATTCTTAATATTAAGTTTGATGATCTACAGTCTTTTTTCTGCACACTCTACGCTAATTAGACTAAGACCTACATTTAAAGTTCTTAATATAGGCAAATAATTTCATTAGCCTGGAGGAGATGTAAAGAATAATGCAAATTATTCATCCTTTGAATGATTTGATTCCAGTTCCAAATTTAATATAGCGGATGCAATATAACAAACTTCTCCTGATAGACCTGAGTTCATCTGAGTCTGTTATGTGTCTACCATTTTAATGGGAAACGATCTCAGACTATCATTGAGAACAAACTTGAATTCAACTGTCCACTATCTATCCTGTAATCTCCGTGACCTAGAGATGATCTAATGATTTTCAGATAGATAATCAGGGATTCAGAGTAGACTCTCACCTGATTCAGCATTCACTTGATCTACGTGCAGATCGGATCTCTGCTGTTGAGCTATTTCGACCTCCAGTGGTTCGCTGGTCATCTTCTTCACCTCGGACAGGGTGGCCGTGCAGCGGAGCCGCATCTCGCTCTTCTGGAAGTGGCGCGACTTCACCTCGAACCTCAGGCCCAGGACCGTGGACTCCTCCCCGTTGGAGTAGACGAGGGGGGGTCGCGGCACCAAGTAGTCGGAACGAACCTGCAAAAACAAGCAGAGTTTTCTAGAGAACAAATACAGTGAAATTTGTCTCATGTGTTTTCGTATTGCACAATATCCATTTGAATCTGTGTTTCAATACGTTAAAAGCATATAAAATTAAAGGTTAATTATCGGTAACTAATTATAACTAATTTCAATTCACTTTGCCAGACAATCGTTTGTGAATACACAATGTCTTTTTGTTTTTCCAACTGGTGTTTAGATGTACATATTTTTACGATTGCCCACATGCGAATAGGCGACGTAAAATTTTTGTCTGTGTGAAAGCATGACTCGGATAGGTTTGTTGATGTTGTTTCTTATTCCACTTGGTAGACATCTAGACCAAGCCCATGAAGCCGTACGGTCCCATGATTGAAGGAAAAGGGGGCAGCTACTGTTGTAATGGAGCACTCGTAGTAGAAGTCTGACTTGGCTCCGTGAAGCTCTACAGTCATATGAGATCGGGACCTACGGCTTAAAGTGGATTCCGAATCACTACAAATAAATTATGGCAACGACGGACCTCGAACCCGAAACGCGTAGCCCCGAGCGCCTGAGAGCTAGTCAATCGGCCATTCGGTCCCTAAGGTAGTTTTTGTAAGTAGTAGTAATTTAGTCAATTACAAAGCTTTTAATAACCAATAGTAACCAATTAATAACCAATTTTATATAAACTCAATGAGCATTTTAAATATTTATATATAGCTATTTATAAAGGTCATTTAAAAATTATTTAAAATTGTGCGTAACTGGTATATTAGTTATATTATCTAACTGTAAATATAATTGTTTTTTTCATAAAAGATTTCTGATTTTTTGGAACAAAGTTCTCTAACTCCTTTTCGAAACATGTAAAAGTCCTAATGTTTCAATAGTTTAAAAATGTTTAAAAATTGTCTAACATTTTTAAACTATTGAAACATTAGGACTTTTACATGTTTCGAAAAGGAGTAATGGTAACTGTAATTGGTGCCAATAAACTTCCATTTTAATTTCTTAGCTTCGTAACTGATTAATTGGAGAATTATTTTAATTATAAAAAAATGAAATTAATTCTAGAAGAACATTTTCTCTATAGATAAAATCTCGAATTTTAAATATAGATTTAAATCTTACAAAAATATTAAATTTAATTAATATGTTTGTTGTTGTCGTTGCTGTTTCTTATCCCACTTGGCTGGCCAAGCCCACGAGCCATACGTACTCATGATTGAAGGGGCAGGAAGCAGCTTCTGTTGTGATGGAGCACCAGTAGGTAGAAGTCTGACTTTGCCTCCGTGACTCTCTTACAGTCATGGGAGACCGGACCTATGGCTTAAAGTGGGTTCCGAACCACTACAAACATCCATGCCCCCGAAACCTGTGGCACCGAGCGCTAGAGCGCCAGACACTCGGCCATTCAGGTCCCAAATTTGTGAATGCCAACGGCACGCGGTGTTTCCCAGGTGGTCACCCACCCAAGTACTGACCGCGCCCAATGATGCTTGACTTCGGTGATCTAACGAGAACCGGTATATTCAGCATGGTATGGCCGTTGGCACTTAATTAATATAATTAAATAAAGTATTTCCCATGTGGGTCCGGGTTAGAATAGCTACTGTAGCCCATGTCTGTCGTAAATGGCGGTTAAAATGGGTACCCAGCGCCAGTGGATATAACTGGGTGGGGTAAAGCTAGACTTCTCTCTTAGGTGCCCCATGTCTTTGTGCCGCAACATCAAGGACAAAAAGAAGATTAATTTTTTACCATTATATTGGTTCATGGACTTGGTTTAAATATTGCTGTCGACCAAGTGGGATAAGAGACAACAACAAATATACTATAATCTTTAGATTTAAATAAAATACTTATAAAATTATATTTATTAGTCACATGCTTAAAACTAACTTTAGTTTCTTTCTTTAAAAAATTTCTAAACATGTTTATACATTTTATTTATGTCTAATTTATGTAGTTCGCCTGTAAACAAAATAGATTATTTACTCCAATCTACTTTTAATCTAAAGGTATTTCTTTGATGGTTTCACCTCTTTGTCGTTGATGTACCAGTGCAGCTCTGCGGGTGGCTGGGATTTGGTGGCCGTGCAGTTCACGTCCACGATTTCGCCCACCTGGTACTCGTGTTTGCCGCCAGAGATTTTCGGACCGTCTTTCATGGAATCTGGGAAAATTCAATTTAAGTAAGACTTCTTTTCGTGTTATAATATTTCCTTTTTTTTTTTACTAAAGATGCAAAATAATCATAATAAGTGAATTTTTGTGATGTCAATGACAGCTTTGATTCGAAATAAATTTCTTTAAACTTAAAGAAAGGCTAAATATATTCATTCAGTCTTCATTATATAATCTTGTTTTAAAATGTATCGATTTTCAGAGAATTTTTATAATATTTGTGCATTAGAAAGTTATCACTTTAGTGTTATATTCTTTTTTAAATAAAATCTTTAACATATTGAAGATATGAATTAAAATACATGTTTGCAATTTTTTAATCTTTTTCTAATAATGTAGAAGATAAATTCTGTACGCCTTTGGTATTAATGTGGTACAATTACAACTAATTATTAATTCTTATACTATGGCGCAACAACCCCAGGTGGACAAAGACCGTCTGCTACTGCAGATTCCGAAAGATATGTTTTTCTTTTTATGAAGTAGGGTTGACAGCCCTATGCCCAAAACTATGCAGTCATAGAAGAGATGGACTTACATCATAGCTTACATCTGGACTCCAAAGCCCTGCAAACATGCATAGATGGACTGGAACTCGAAACTTGTGACAACGAATCGGCCGTCAGGCCCATATTAGTCAATTGGTAACAGGATTTTTTATTAAATAATATTACTTTCTTACCCGGCTTCAGAATTTTTTTTTTTTTTTAATTTAATTGAGCAAAAAAAATATCAGCCGATACTACAAAGATACCAAAGTAAAATTTTAATGAAAATTTGATCACATAGTAACAATAAATTAACAATAACAATAAACTAACATTCACCATTCGAGAAGACTTGTTTGATGACATTATAGTATCATTAGTGACCGTAGTCAATCACAAGCCACCAGATGGTACCAGGCGCGAAGTATTTATCAATTAAAAAATAAGATTTTCGTTTAATTATAAAATACTTTCTATGCACCAGATTAAAAAAATTATAATGCAAATAACAAAAAAAAAAAAAATAGTTAAAGTCATAAAATATAATTAAGTCACTTAATTTTATAATTTATATAAAAGTCCATAATATTTAAAGGTTATGTTGAGCATGCTATTATTTATACAATTAAAGTAGCCCATTATACTGACATTACTTAATATTGATTATAATTAAGATAACCGGCTCAACGAATTATAAAAATTTAAATCATTTTTGCAAATTAATTGCATTTATTAATACGTTAAATATTTTTATCCTGTGATTAATACAATTACACAAAATGAGCTACGATAAAGAACACTAATTCTTACAGCGCACTTTAAATAATCTTTTTTTCTTCGCATACCAATAAAAACTTATTATACACAAAAATACGATTAGATACAACACAAAATTTAATTAAGAAAATTAAACCTGGGTTTCTTTACACTATCCACCTTTACCCTCCAGATACTTAACTGTGAAACTATCGAAAAATTAATTGTTTAATTAACTTACGTTTGAAACAAGAAAAAAAAAAAAAAACTGGAAGAAACTCGAAAGTATGCTTCAGGCAATCCAGAACTCACCAATGTCTCCCGCTGTTGCTGCAGATGCCCTCGTGGAATTGGTAATGGTGATCTCCTCGCTTCGCAGCGTGTGTGCCTGCGATATCATGGCCTCGCACTGCACGGTCATTTTGCCCTCGTAAAAATGCTCGTGCTTGGCAGGGAAAGTGAGTAGAAGGGTCGAGGTAAACAGCCCCGGAGGAGACTCGACTGCAGGGGGGCGATACAGTTTATTGCTGCGATTCTAGGCGAAGAAAATACAATTTCAATAAACATGTCAGAAAAAGCAGACCGGAAATATTTCGTATTTTGACAGCCGTTATTTTTCTGCTCCACAAAAGATGTAACAATGCGAGAGGTTCGATAATATTGTTATATAGAAACAAAAGTACCTGCAGAAATAAAAATGAGTCTCAATAGATTATTTTTAATTAGTTTTGGTAAATTTTATTAAAAATGTATCGGTACAGATTTAAAAGGTTTGATATCTTAACTATTTCACTTTAATTAAATTAGCTTTAGTTCAATTATTTAATCAATTTATAAATTGATTCCTTCATCTTTAACTTGATAGAAAATATTTTTAAGATATTGTTTATAAAACTGAAAAGTAATACTGTGCATTTTCTACCTCGTTATTTCTTTAATAACTTAACTAATAGAGCTTGCTGTCTTTTAAAGGGAGGTTGGTACTACATTGTAAGGAAAAATAATATTAACCTTATATAATCTTACCGTAATGAAAAAAAGTAATCTTTATTTAATTAATTATAAATAATAAAAAATCATGCAGTTTTTTTATTTAAATCAATTATAATTATAAAAAAAATATTATTTCTATGTTTAGAACGAAATTTTAAATTCAGAAATTTTCCTGCTATATGCCTGCTTCTATACATACAATTTATCTTTTAATTGACGGTCGATTTTTCCATTTAAAAAGGTTATACAATTTTAAAATTTTCGTAAAATTAATTTATAAATAATAATTGATCATTACATAAAAATATTTTTGAATAGAATTCTATTTAATATATTCTATTGCAATTATTTAAATCTAAAAATTATACTTGTACAATTTCAAAGACTTATTAGAAAAAACTCATTTAAAAACGCCCTCAAAAACATTAATTTAAAATTCTAAAAAAACGATTTTTAATATAAAGAATTATTTTAACTATAAAGGAAATTTCCAGGACATTTTTTGGATCCGTTGAAATTTATATCCTGATTTTACGTGTCAAATAAAATATTTTCAATATAAATGAAATCCAGGGTGAACACAAATTATCGAGCTGATTATAAAAAATGTTACATAAACAATTACAATGCGTCCAAACAAATATATGTTTAGTTATATATTATAAAGTTTTTAAAAAGACCACTTGTTCTAGTGCATTTCAACCCAGTGTGCCCAGTTTGTAGCCGGAAGAATGCCAAAGCGATTCTCGCCAAGTGTTCTTTAATATGTCTTCTGTGACAGCATGCACAGCATCTTTTAACGTAGCCTTCAATTCTTCAATGTTATCTACTGGTGATACAAAAACCATGTCCTTGATATAGCCTCAAAACAAAAAAAAATCAAGAGAAGTAATATCAGGAGGCAATGTTGTTTTTCATTTTCCAATCCCTCACATCAGAAATTTCTTGTTTAAGAACTGACGAACCCTGTGCTCTATTTTGCTGATAAGTATTCCATTGTTGAAATTCTTATAACTAAGACGCAATGAACAGTTCCTATTAATCTAAATACACATTAGCAATGTGTTTTTTACTTAAAAATAAACAGCCCAATAATCTTGTTATGCATAACAAAACATTAATTTTAGGACTGTCTCTCACTACCAATGCAGAAACATGTGATTCTCTGATCCCCATATATGAAAATTTTTTATATTTTCTTTTCTGCAGATATTGAAATGTTGGTTCGAAAGAGAAACAAATGTCATTTATTTAATCGTTTTAGATTACAATTCTGATCAAACATGTTGCATAAAAAGACTGTTAAAATTTAACTATCCAATGCTACCAAAGTTACATTATTAAATTCACCTGTTACTTTGAAATAAATTTTTATAATTAGATCAAGATTCTTTAGTTCCCCCTGTTGTATAATCATAATTTGTAAACTGCTATACTTAATATTATCACAAAAATTAAACCTTTCAGTAGCTATAAGGCTAGGGATCAAAACTATCAAATATTTTGCTAGAAGTCTGTCCATAAATATAGTTATTTAATTAAGAAACTCTTCAAAAACACTTCCGCCTTTTGCAAGACAATTATTTGTGTCTGGAAAACCTCCCCCTCCCCACCACTGGCATGTGATTCCGAATTCTATAAGTTGACCCTTTCTTACCTAGAAGTTTATAAACATAATTCGAGATACATATAAGTAAGATTGTATTATAATTCATTTCTATAAATACCATAATTTAAACATTACATATTTTGTAAAGGGATAAATAATGTAATAGCAAAGTTAAAAATGCCTTTGATAATAATATAATATATATATACTGAAGTGACAAAAGATTAGAATAAACCTTTTCGCCCGGCGAAGTATAAAAAAAGCAGTCAAAAATGCTTATATAAGCTTTTTTTTGGGCACGAACAGACCTCTCTTAATTTCCTGTTATAATGTTAGTAAAATAAAATAGTTGGATTGCCGCAGTCATCCATGAAAATCCCATCGTTGTTTGGGTAGAAGATCCTAAAAGTATCTTGTCCAAAGATGTTTGGCAACTTTTTGGGTCCATGCTTTAGAAAATTTATATTTTAGAAAAGCTGATACAAAAGCTCCCAGCTGATACCGAATATTGCATATTGCCATTAAAAACTTTATTTTAGATAAAACTTTTTATTCACCTCTACTTCTTCACCGTTGATGAGCCACTTGAGTAAAGCCGAAGGTCTAGACGGAGCAGATTTGCATGTCAGGTTGACTGTTTCACCAATTCCGTACTGTGGCTTTATACCTATCATAATGTTAGTAAAATATCTGGTAAGAGGTTTTCTTGTGCTAGGGTTTACTACAAGCAAAGCATCAAAATTTATTCCATTAAAAACTTTAGTCACATTTATTTTTAAATCAATACAAATAACATAATATTTTATGAAATATTTAGCATTGGCAAAAATACGATAAGAACACTCATTAAAAAGTAAATTCTAAAAGGAGATGGAAATATTGACTAAAATTAATTTTTATTTCTATAAATTCTACATTATTTACTAAAGATGTTTAATAAAAAGTACTGATGTAATTTCATGAAACAAAGTATGATTGTAGTCTTTCATTTAATAGTAAGTTAAGGTAACTTCTCTAATAGTGTTAAATTAATTTCCGTATTGATATTTGGAATTATTTATTTGAATTTGAAAAAAAAATATATGTTTTCAAATAAAATATTATTCATAAAATAAAGTGATGTACAAATGGTTTTTATATAGCATTAACTAATACATATTTTTCTTTTTATAAATTTCTTTGAAAATATTTGAAGAATATCTATTTTTAATGCCTAAAAAAAAGTTGGAAATGTGTTCAAAAATATTGGAAAAGAATGACAATGAGTGATGAAGATGATGATGAAAAAGTCTATTAAAAATCTTCAGTATCAAAAATTTCATTTTATTTGAACCGGTACAGAGCTACAATACTTAGAGACAGTTGGGATTAGTTTAAAAAAAAAGAAAGTAAAAAAAAAAAAAAATAAAAATAAAAAATAAAAAAAAAACATATATCTGAAGGGAGGAAAAACTTTTTTTTTTTTTTAAAGCCTTTCATTGTACCACTTCACAAAAAAAAAAAAAAAAAAAAAAAAATTTATGTACATTTATTAAGAAGTGGAAGTGTAAATTTATATTTGTGCATTTTTTAAACTGATTTATTTATTTGAATTCAAATAACGCGTCTTCTTTTAATCTTCAAAAACAAAGGGTTCTCACAAAAAATTTATTTTTAAGAGCTGACAAAAGCAATCGTAAAAACAATTGAATTCTGAGTGAAAAAATATTTTCATTAGCTATTTAAAGTTTATATGTAAAAAGAATTGTTTATTTTTCTGATTTTAATATAAAAAAAAAAAAAAAAATAATTGTTCATTTTTTTTTTTAAATTAACTTCGTCTGCATTTTTATTTATTTTAATGAAAGACTTGTAAATTCTGTGATTTTTTTTTTGTCTTAAGCCCAATAAAACATTTTGAAAATATATTGCATATATTTATAGAAATTGTTTTTGTTACTAAATATAACATTTGAAATAATAATAAACATTTGAAAGTTTTTATTGCAAACTTTGCTTAACATTATTTTTTTTAGAAAAATAAGTTAGCAATTGATAATAACATTAAAGTTAAAAACAATTCCTTTTCTAAGACTTAAAATATGATATGTGACTTAAAACTGTTTTCAGTCTTAAAAATTATTTATACAAAGTTCTACGTTTTATTTCCATATTTTTCTCTTGTATATACCTCTACTTGCACATTTAAAATATTTTTACACTCATTATAAACTAAGGACATAGTTTCTAAAGTTCTTGTTCGTGTTTTACACTATTTATGGGAATAGAAGCAAATGTTTCGTGATATTCAGACATAAAGACAAGATAAACCATACCAAATTGGTAACAATGAAACCAGTTGAGAAATACATTGCTTAAAGTTGACAAAATGTTTTGCTTTTTTTCTGATTTTAAATCAGAAAAATTATTACAATGTTTTATCATTTATTTTATGTAACAATATGTCGAATTTTTGTAAATAATATTTTGCTTTAGATATTTAAAAAGGATGAATTACTGAACATCTGTCAACATATTAAATAACTTTTTTGCTGATAGTTTTTAATATAAATTTAAAACAGAAACTTCTTCAAGGGTTAAAAAAAAAAAAAAAATTTAAAAACAAGAATTTCTAAATACATTTTCAACAAATTTAAATATAACAAATAAAATTCTATAAAACTTACCTGTACCATTCAGTCTCGGTAAATTACTTCATTTTGAACATTAGACTTAGTGCGTTTCATTGGTAAATACATTTAAGGTAAAATGGTAAATTTCCTTTAAATGGTAAAAATATTCAATTTTTTAAAGTATCAATTCATTATTCTTCCTGAATACCTTGCTATAATTTTTTTTTTTTTTTATTGGTAACCAAAAAACAATAATGATAAATAAATTGTACGACAAGATTTCGATTTTCGCATTCCTATAAATTATGTCTTCAAAATTCGACAAGAGGTCCATTACCTGATGACGATTTAAAAGATTAAATATGTGTTCTTTTGGTCCAATTGGATTGTTTTCAAGTGTTTAAATAATTACATTTTAGCTTTATCAATTACTTAAAATGTATTCTTTTAACCTGGGAAAAGATTGCTTTTTTAAAAAACATTTGTCCTTTTATATATGTATATGACATTATTTTACTATAGCATTTGTTATATTCATTAAATATATCAATAAAAATTAAAAAAATATTTATTCCAAAATATATTTTTAGAAAATAGACATTTCTCTTTTTAGGATTTTAAAAGTTCTAAATTAATGAAACCCTGCTTCACACAGAGGGAAATTTTTACAGATTTTGATGAAGTTTAACGAATATGATGCAATTGTGATGATATAAATAGTAGTACAAACTCAAAAAAAAAAATCAATTATTAAATTACAAACCTGCTTGGACACCCATGGACTATTTTTAATTTGGCAAATGATTTCGATATTGACGAATTTACTGAACATAATTGATACTTATGGCATATTTATTGGAGAATTTAAAAAAATACTTTTGACTATAGAAATCAGTGGTGTTGATGGAAGTGAGTTTAATCGTAACTCATTGCATGTCTTATTAAAATGTAATGTGGTATCCATAATCATAAAGATATCAACAACTTTAGATCTTTTCAGTCTATTGTTCGACCATCTATACAGCGACGAATCAATTACTAGTTAAGTGCGCATGTGAGAAACATCAATTTTAAAAGAAAAACTTTTTAATAATGTGGAATTTTTTTAATATAATTTTTCTTTTGATACAATTAAATTTAAAAATTCATCAGTTTATATATTTTAAAAGATCTAAATCAAATTTTTCATTTGCAATACGCTAAAAACTTCCTAGTCTTAATGTTTTTGAATTCGTCTGACTTGGCCGTTAGCCAATTTTCCACCAGATAGTTGATCGGAAAGTACTTATTTTTAGATTCTTCAACTGCATTTGCATTTTATTCCTTTTGGAAATGATAGAATTTCTCTAAAAATCTTTTAAAAAAGAACACATTTCTTGTTAGCAAGCCACTGTTGTCAGTATACAAATAAAAAAAAGATGCTTACCGTATATCCTCATCTCCCTCTCCCCCTCACCGTGCGGAAGATGGGCGCTTCCGAGGACACTTCACACCTGTAGATCCCTTCCGAATTCACATCTGTCGTTGGCATGTAGATATTGCCTTTGCTGCTTCGAGTCAGCTGCACGTGCCATGCAAAAGGAATGGGATTCGATCAGGGAAAACACAATCTCTCGTTCCCGGACAAGCAAGGAAAAAAAAAGCAATAATCTCGGGAAATATATTCATGAAAAGCATTTTTCGTTCCTCTGCTTTTATAACACGTATTTATAGCGCGCTGATTTGAGAATTTGTTATTAAATGCAGGAATAGTGACTGGTGTTGCTTAAAGTGATGCTGTAGTGAGAATGTCGTAGAATTGATTTATATTGCGATTGGAATTTATTTTACTTACTTATTTTTTCAATAAAAATATATCATTTTCGATCGAGTTTTCATTTTGTGCAATATGCTGCATATTAAAACATGGGATATTGTAAAAGAAGTGCCAACAACTGGTTTTACATAGATGTTAACATCAGTAATAAAGACGATTATTTTAAAATTATGAACATTTAAATATAAAATATTTCAAATATTAATACGCAAATTAAGTTGATATGATTGAAGTACGATTAAAGACAATATTTAAAAATTATGAACATTTAAATGCAAAATATTTTATAGTAATAATTCTTATTCCTTTTAAATAAGTTTTAATGATTCATAAAGTTCTGAATGAGAAATTACAAAAATATTTGGCAAATTCTGTTGATATTTAAGATGTTATTAATGTTATTTTACCCAGAATTTCCATAATAATTTGTAAATGATATATCATTCTTAGAGACAAGAAAAAAAAAGCAATAATCTTGGGACATGTATTTATAGCGCGCTGATTTGAGAGAACCTAAAGCATTTGTATTGAATACTACAGGAAAGGGGACAGATGTTGCTTAAGTGATGCTTTACTGAGAATTTTGTAGAATGGATTTTTATTGCAATTGCAATTTATTTCATTTATAAAATGTTTTCAATAAAAATATTTCATTTTAGCTCAAGTTTCCTTTTTAAGAAATGTACTGTATAATAATAGATGGGTTATTGTAAAAAGAAGTGTTCAATAATTGATTTTACATTAATAGTAACATCATTACTAAAGAAGATATATGAAAATACAAAAAAAAAAAAAAAATGCTTTATAATAATTAGTTCTTATTTAAAAGGGAAAAAGTTTTAATGATTCATAAAGTTCAGATTGGCAAATTCTGTCAATCATTTAAGATTCCAAAAAATCTTTTAATGCTTCAGATTTATATAGAGTGCTCGAATTGTTTTGAAAATTATACATTATTCTAATAGGAAAATGTATAATTTATAGCGCGCTGATTTGAGAGAACGTAAAGCATTTGTTATTAAATACTACAGGAAACGAGAATGGTGTTGCTTAAGTGATGCTTTAGTAAGAGTTTTGTAGAATGGATTTTTATTGAGATTGAAATTTGCATTTCATTTCATTTATTTTATTCTTTTCAATAAAACTATTTCATTTTCCTCAGTTTTTCTTTTTATGAAATGTGTTCTGCATATTAATAGATGGGATATTGTAAAGCAAGTGTCAAAATAGTTTTACATTAATATTAAACATAATTACTAAAGAATATATATATGAAAATATTAAAAAAAAAACGTTTTATAATAATTACGTTTTTATTTAAAAAGGAAAAGTTTATGGATCATTAAAAGTTCTGAATGGAAAAATTACAAAAACACTTTATCCTATTGGTATTTAAGATTTCAAAAAATTTTAATGCTTCAGATTTATTTAGAATGCCCAAAATATTTTGTAAATGATACATTATTTTTATAGATAATAGCATAATTATTCCTCTTTAAGCTGGATTCCTACTATATATTAAAATCGCAAGTTCCAGACGACAGCTAATCAAAATCTTTAAGTGGTGGGAGATCACGCTTCGGATTGGCTGACGTTTTGTTGAGAATCCAGTTTTAATTTTAATAAATACCTTCAATAAATTGGTTTGATTTGACGCTGAATAGTAATTTTGTGAACATTTTAGGTTAATTAGACCGGGACCTACAATTTAACGGGGATCTCGAACCACTAACAAACGTCCATGTCGCCGATAGATTCGAACTTGAAACCTGTGGTACCAAAGACCAGAGCGCTTGCCAATTGGCTATAAGGTCACTCCTTGAATAGAAAATTACAATTTGAATATCCAAGATATTCCATGTCTATATAAAAAAAAAAATATGAGATTTGAATAAAATAAGAAATGGAAATATAATTATTCAATGGAAATGTGAATTTTCGTGCTTTTGTACAAATCAATTTTTCATAAATGCATTTTTGAGTATAACTGGGAAATTTCATACAATAAATGAAATGAAATTTCAATACACAGTTTTGAAAATTAAAAATTTTTAATGAAACTTTAATTAATATTGAAATATCAAATACAATTTTGATTGGCATTTTTTGTATAAATCTAAACGAATCTCATTATAACTATTTATCTTTGAATAACATTCCCTAGTATTTCATATTTTCATAAATGGTAGGGAATTATCTTTAAAATTGAAATATTATCTTCTGCATAATTTGATTTTTTTACATGAAAAGGTTGTTCATTTTTCCTTAAGAAAACAAGCTAATGATCTCCATAATTGAGGCCTTGAGTGTTTTAGTCTAAATATACCAGTTTAATCCTTGGTATATTTTATTTTCTGTCTTAAAAATAATGCATATCTTTATTATTCTAAATTATTATTCACCCTTTGGCGATTTTGGCATTTGTTGAGTCAGGGAGTATAAGCTATAAAGAAAATTTTCATTTCATTAAGGAATTTAAATCAAAAATAATTATAATAATTTAACTTGTACAATTCATGGATCAAATTTGAAGATATTCTCCAAGATCTTTTTTAAAAAAATGAATTATCGTATTTAATAGTATCAAACTTGAAATTTCATCGATATTTTTTAAGTGTTTCAACATTATTTTTAAGCAACACATATTTAATAAACATTGTCAAATTCCGAGAAAAGAAGTTAGTTTTTTAAACTATAGGATATTTTAACAAATTCAGCATTGTTTAGTGCGGAGCTAGCATAAAATAGCAGCACTATATCTACAAGGGAAATGGATTGAATTTCTTCAAAAAGGAATTCAAATTTTGTCGAAAAATAAAGACGAATAAAAAGTGGCATACACCAATTAGCTAAATATAGCAAAGTAACAGTCAATTTTAGTAGAAATACTGAGGATCTAATCTTCCAACCACTCTTGATTATAATTTATATTGTTATATTGTTACAACAATGTGTGTGTTAAACTATGTGAGAAATTACCCAAGACTGCTTTTTAGGACAACATGATGTGTAACTTGCTTTTATGTTAGAAGTGTATGGTTAATTTTTTTTTACAATACGACAGTCAATTTAGGACATCTACTCTGATAATCTTCAGGGAGATTTTAATAAAAAAAATTGTATACTTTTTTTCCTTATCGAGATTTGAAACTTTTGCCAAAATTTTAGTCTAATCCCAGGGGTTGCAGTTTGAACATGGAAAACAACCCCCCTCTCCACGAGACATCTCCCACTTCATCTTTCAGATGGTAAAAAATCATTTGAAGTGTAACTAAAGATCGGCACTAATAGTCGCAGAAGATTTGTTTCTTTGAAAGCAAGATAAAAGCATAGCTTTTTCCACCAAAATCAGAACAGACTGGTTCATGAGAGGCACTCACAATTGGCGAGTTCAAGTATAAACGCTATTTTAAATTTATATTTTGATTCGCCCAAATGGCACCATGGCAAATACTGACTCATCTTCAGTTCTGCTTATGTTTCTCACAACAATGTGTGACAGTAAAAATACAAAATCAATACATTTGAAAACTAAAAGATTTAATACTGACGTTATTTTTTTACAATACGACAGACAGTTTGGGACATCTTTTCCTTATAATCTTCTGTGAAGACTTTAATAAAAGAAATCGTATACTTTTCTTATTCTTCTACAGATGCATCGAGATTTAAAACTTTCACGAATGTTCGTCCGGGGTTGTAGTTTGAACATGAAAAACAACCCTCCCCTTTATCTGTCGTCACGAGAGACCTCTCACTCAATTTTCAAATGGTAGAAAATCCTTTGATTTGTAACCAAGTATAGAAAGCATATCACCAACATTGCGTTTCCATCAATATTTGAACAAGCTGGTTCATGAACGGCACACACAATATACATTATACATATATTAACAATATACATTGTCTCGCCCAAATGGTACCTCCTGGAAAATCGCATCTCACGAGTGATCTCCTAGTCATCTTTCAAATGGTAAAAATTCCTTTGATGTGCAACCAAGAATCGAAAGCATATCGTCAGTATTGCATTTTACATCAAAATTAGAACAAAACGGTTCATGAGAGGCAGTCACAATTCTCGTGTTCAAGTATAAACGCAATTTTATATATATATTTTGCTTATCCCAAATGATAGCATTCAAAATCTTGAAGCATCTACAATTCTGCTGTATAAGTATCTACTCTCCCCCTCACGTGTAAATTCGTCATCTTTCAAATGGTAGAAAATACTTTGATGTGCAACCAAGAATCGAAAACATGTCACCGTCGTTGCATTTTCCGTCACAATCAGTACAAACGGGTTCATGAGCGATGTAGTTTTTAATATATATGTACATAGCCTAGACCAAGTGACACAATGAAAATTGCTGACTCATCTACAATTCTGCAGTATAAATAAAAGTTTTATCTCACAATAATGTCTGACAGTAAAAAATACAAAATCAATATATTTGAAAACCAAAAGATTTTATACTGACACGATCCCAATTAATACTTACATCAATATGTATTCCTTCCAGTTCGTATTTTTGTCCCGGCGGCACATCAGCCGGTATATATCTGTAAAACTCTACGTCATTTTTATGCCACTTAATGGAATACAGGGTTTCCTTTTCAAGATCGTAGGTGCAGTTCAGCCAGACATCATCGCCTTTTATTACCACAGCTGGCACTGACACTTCCCAATTTCAGGGATAACGTCGCTAGCGGAAAGAGAAAGAGAAAACGAATCATATAATGTGACAAATATATTGAGTCCAAAAATATCTTATCAACTAAATGAAACAAATGTACATTGAAAATAAAGTTTTTACTTTTCTGAAAGGGATAAAAAAAAAAATGTCTCTTTTCAGTATTATATGAGATGTCATTTTTCTTACATGTTCCCTTTTAGTTTAATATATATTAAGAGCTGAAAAGTAAACTAGTGGACGTTATTTTACTCTTTGATAAGAATTATTAAAAGAAAACATATTTTCGACCATTTTTCTTGTTTTGATATTTTTACTATTTTTTTTTTTTATAAATTAGAAATAAAATAAAATCCACTAACTAAAAATACCAAAACAAACTTAAATTTAATAAGATAGTTACGTTATTTAATAATTTCAGATATAATATATTGAAATATTTATATTTCTGATGTAAAATGTTTTCTTCTATCATTATTTTTAAATTAATTATATAACACCATTAAGTATAATTTGTTGCTTCTAAATCCATCGTATTTTTATTTGGTGCCGATTGCAGAAAAATAATCAACAATTCTAACAAGTTATAAGAACTTTTCATTCAATTATGAGATAACAATTGGTTTTCTTTTATAAAAGAAATAAAGTAAAAGTGTTTTCATAGAAAAACAAAGCATCCTTATAAACAATAGATTTCTGCCAAATCTTAGGAAAACCATCAAAATTATCTATATTGCATACTATCTTGTGGTACTCGATTGCCTGTGTTAAAAGCCTTTTTCCAATTCGTACTATCCTGAATTAATATTAGTAAACAACTGTTTTTACAAAAAAAGTAAAACATTTTTTTTATTTTTTTATTTTATGAAAAGCCATTTATTCCTTTAAACAATATATTCCTACCAAAGCTTTAAAAAATTTGTAAACTCGTTTTATTGCGTACTACTTTCGGTACTCGATTTGCGAATGATAACGCAATTTTCCAATTCGTAGTTTCCGTAATTTAGTATTTGTAAACAACAGTTTTCATACAGAGAAATAAAAGTTTTTAAACAATATATTCCACCTAAAGCGAAAAACACCTCCAAAATTCGCTAAATTACGTACGACTTCAGGTGCTCGATTACAGTTGTTATTGCAATTTTCCAATTCGTAGTGTCTCGAATTTAGTATTAGTAAAGAACTGTTTTCACAAAAAAGTAAGGCATTTTTTCATGAAAAACAATTTATCCCCGTAAACAATTGATTCCTGCTAAATCTTAAAAAGAAATCCTGCAAAATTCTTTATATTGCATAAGATTTCGTGAACTACTTATATAATCAGTGTTAGCAAATTTTCAGATACATAGTTTCCTTAATTTATTATTCACGAACAACGGTTTTCGCAAAAGAAATACATTTTTTTTTTCATGAAAAACTATTTATCTCTATAAACAATAGCTGCCACTCAAAGCGAAAAAAAAAAATCTACATCTACAAAAATTCGCTAACTTGTGTACTCCTCCCGGTGCTCGATGGCAGGTGTTATTGTTATGTGTTATTGTTGCAGGTGTTATGGCAATTATTGCTATTCTCAAGTTTGTAGTGTTCCGAATTTAGTATTAGTAAAGAACTGTTTTCACAAAAGAAGTAAAACTTTTTTTATGAAAAACAATGTGTTCTTCACAAAGCGTAATAAAAACTGCAAGATTCATTCATTATAAGGCGTAGGAGTTGTGCTCGATTTTCGCTATAATTGGATTTTTTAAATTAGTCAGTGTCACGAATTAGATATTGGAAAACAATTTTTGTTTCATTAGACGAGGAAAAACTTTTCTTTTCTCGAAAAACATTGTATTAGGACAAAAAATGTATCTCTCAAAAGCATAAGAAAAGCTTGTATATTACGTAGGACTAATAGGGCCCCATGTCCGCTGTAATTAAATTTCTTAATCCGTTGGTGTTACGAATTCCATTTTGGCGAATAACGTTTATGTACCTGTAGTAAAAAAAAAAAAAAAAAAAACTTTTTCAAGAAATGCAATGCATGCGCATATATATGTTGTATCTTCTACTGCCCTCAAAAGTATAAAAAAAAAAAATGTTTTAAACGCGATGTATCACGTGTGATTAATGCTGTGCACTTTACTAAAAGGCTGCTATAATCGTCAAAAAAATTCATATTTTTTAATGAATAAAAATAATCAGTGCAGTGTATATACTATTTGGTTTTTCCAATATTTTCAAAAATATGTAATACAAATACTTATAAAACACTTTATAAATTAAAAACTATTTTTCTTAATATTTTGAATCATTTTTAATCTTTATCGTTATTTTTTATGTAAAACGATTTATTAAATTATGATATTAATTTAATTCAGAAAAGTGTGAAATAAATATTAAATAATTCACATATTTGAAACACGAATATGGCAATTAGATAAGGTATCGAAAATAAAAATTTTTAAATGAAAAGTTAATATTTCAATTTTTAATACTACATAAAATTTATGTTATTTTCCAATTTTTATCGAAAATAAACCAAGCATAAGTATTTAAACAATTAATGTGTAGAGACATTCAGAAATACAAGTAATAACACAAACGTTGTAGAATTTCAATATTTTTTTTTCCAAAATATGTCTGAACATAAATATTTATAAAAAGTAATATGATAAAATATAAGCTAATAAAGACAATTTCAAAAAAATTTATAAATTTTCAAGGCCATCATTTAAATATACAAGGTTTTTTTTTCTGAATAAGTTAGTGTTAATTTCAGTCAAATAATGAAGCATGTGAAATTCAATACATAAAAAAATATTCAAATTTAAAATTTAAGAATATCAAAGTTTAAAATTAATAAGACAAAAAAAATATTTTTCTAATCTCACTTATTCTTTATTCTTCATTTCCTTCTTTTATTTTAAGAACTTTAAAATGTTAAGATGTTAATGTTTTTAAAAAAATATAATAGTATGATATTTCTTAAAAACAGCGTTTTATTTTAAATCAGACGTTTTTTTAAATTCTTCATTTTATATCTAATTTAATAATGCAATAAAAAATACAAATGCCTTCTTGTTTTATCTAAAATAGACGACTGTTTTATAAAAACATGAATTTAATATTTACGTATTTGTTTTTCAAAAACTTCCATACAATAAATAATATGTGATAGGAACATTAAACAAAATAAACAGATACTAATTCAAAATTTATAGTTAATTTTCTTGTAAGATAATAAAAGTATTAATATATTTCACTGCAATAAAATTTAAAGAAGAAAATATTTTTATTTAAAACATTTTATAGTAGATGGTAATTTAAAGAATAGATTTTCACTGTTTTATTAACTATTAAAATAGTTATAGTTAAATAATAATATTACTTGCTCCATTCAGAAATTTTAATGACTTTCTTTAAAGAAAATATAAATAAATGCGAATTTTAAATATTTTTTTCTGAAAATACTTGTATACCTTTTTGTACCAGTTTATATCATGATTCTTTATTTCGATAATCTTTGATTAAAAATCAAAATTAAATAAAATTGATTATTTAATTTTTAAATAGTTTTCAATCAACAAAATAAATAAAGTGATATAATAATTGATATTGATAGTGATTGATATAATAATTGATATTGATAGTGATTGATATAATAATTGATATAATAGTGATTGATGTAATAATTAATATAATAATTGAATAATGGAAGTTGCTGATATAATAATTGATATTGACTAATTATTATGATATAATAAGTTAAATGTTAGCAACATTATAAGATAAAGATAAAAGAGTATCGCATATGTATGTATGTATCGATGTTTATCGATGTTTTGAATGTATATATCCTGAATCAAACATGTGATTTTCATCCTGAAAATCCCTCCGGAACGGAAAAGCTAAATTAACGCGAATGAAACCGCGAGGTATCCACTTATAAAAAATACTAATGAGATTTATGTAATTGTTAATTTTCACTGACAATAGTTTGTAGTTGTGGATAAATTTTACCACTAGATGTCGTCAAGTGTCATGGTCGTATCGATACACACAATAGTAACTGTAGTAATTGAATCAGCGAATTTAGCAAGCGTACTCGGCGACTAGTCTAGAAATTACAGATAATATCAGAAAAATTAAAACGGTTTTGGCCCTTGGTACTTACTGAGTTAACAGTGTGGCCCTGAGGCTGGAAAGTTGGAGACCCCTGTTCTAGGTGCAAACCAGACAACGTACACAACTTTGAATCACACAGAAATACAAGAATCAGAAAAACCATTCTGAGTAAAAAACTCAGAAATGAAAGAACACCATCAAAGAAAAATTGAGCATCATTAAAAGTAGCTTGGACATAAAAGAGTAAAGGTGAACTATTGATGCAAGCCGTTGTCACGCAGATTACACCAGATGTCATAGAGCCGTCATGAGATCAATCATGAGATAGAGATGAATCACCCTGAGATGAGTGAATCGTTAGATATGTTTGTTCATATAAATCTCTGGAAGAAACCGCTGGTGCAGGCACCCAAACAGACTATGTTTAAGAGTATGCCATATTGAATATCGTTGCTTATGCATGAGATGTGCTGTTCATCCACTTCATTCCATGGCCTCTTAAGCCCAATGCATATACACTAGTCCCGCTTCCGTGTAATCAATCATCCTACTACCACTTGTGAGTGTCTAAAATAAAGTGTCTCTGAGGGAAGCTAGGATTTTTCTTGGATTGCCCGTGGTATACTTTGAACCTCGACCGGAAAACGTTTCGAATACTGTATTGCTATGTGATTCTGATTTTCTTAGTGTACCCTACCACTCCTAAACATTTTAGATCAGGTATAGAAACGTCTTATATAATTAGTAATTTAAAATAGGAAACTTTTTTATTTGGTAGGACACTTCCAGATTTTTTTGACAGATTATAATGAATTTAAGCATGCGCATAAGTATTTATAATACAAAAAAAAGCCGTATTACTAAAAAAAAAATATAGTAAACAGGAATATTGTTCATCAAACACATCAGTACTAGAAAATTTAAAACAGGGGCGTAAATTATCGAGCAAAACAAATTGGCTTATGGCGTGGGTGGATATGGTACAATTATTCAGTTTACACAAATATAAGTTAAAGTAGAAATCAGATTCTTCCAACAACGCTGTATATAAGATTATTAACGCTGTATATAAGGCTGTTATATCTCATCTTTTTACTTTACAAACTCTGATAAAAACGTTTAAATGTGGATAACTGCCCCGAAGTGGTATATTATAAGGGGAGAAAAAAAACAGAAAAGTCCCACTACTGATCATGACAGTCAGAGATTACACGATATAACAATTGTCATCAAATCTCTTAGTTTCTCTAAACAATGACTGCAACAGATGCCACACCAATGCTGGTGTGGCATCTGTTCTGGTGTGGCAATGCTGGTGTGTTCAATGCTGGTGTGGCAGTGCTGGTGTGTTCAATGCTGGTGTGGCAATGCTGGTGTGTTCAATGCTAGTGTGGTAATTCGAACCTGTATCCCCCGGCACACTAACTGAGCACATTCACTGGACCATAACCGGTCGTTCTTAGCTAATAATATTTAAAAAGTGTATTTTAATTTATATATATATATTTTTTTATATTTTTCAAATCTATAAAACATTATTTTTTAATTAATTTATCACTCATTATTGTTACACTTACATTTCTTTCTTTTAAAAAAATATTTAAAAATTAATATGCAGAAAAATTATAAAAGAAAAATTTACATATTTCCTGCACTAGTAATTTAAATGCCAAATAAAATCAATCACATAATTCGTAGTTGTGAATACAAATATTTTTTTTTTTTTATTTGGCGTAATATACAAGAAAAATAAATTCTAGGACATCGAAAAACCATATACTGTTATTTTTACTGCCGCGGTATACTTTTGCAATTTACTAAAGCTATATAATCTTGTTTACTTTCCCTGGGAGAATAAAATAAGATTTTTTTCCTACCTTCAAGAGGAATAACCTTTTTTACTATGAAAGCAGTAAACCCAGAGAATATTATAAACTTGAAGGAAAAATAACTTTGTTTTTTTTAAAGTAAACCTTTTTTTTTTATACATAAACGATTAAACGTAAGTTTTTAAGTCAGAATGTGATATTCTTCATTATATTTTATAGGAAATTTGTTAGGATCAATAAATGTAAAATTAAATAATATAACACGCCATTAAATCGTGTGTTCAAACACAAAATATATTAAGAATTTAAAAATATATATATATATTATTTTTTTTGTTTTGTTTTTTACAAATTTTATTTTTACTTTTATTTGTTTTTCTTCCTTATTGATTTAATTTTATATATAATTTCAAATAATAACAATTGTACGTAATTAAATAAAAAAACTGTAAATATAATTATGTTATATTATTATTACAATGTTATATTATATTATTATTTATATCAGTGTTTTGTTGTAAACACTATTTCAAAAAACGAGATGACTCGATGAAACTTGGGATGTTCAGTATCTTTCCTCGTTAGTCTGACTATCTGGTGGGAGTTTTCCGGGTTTTTTGCCATAAAATGCATACAAATGCGGGTAGTTCCCCTTTAAATTCCTCCCGCATGGCAGTACTCTTCTTCAGCTACACGGATTAGAAATCAGACTTCTACCTACGGGTGCTCCATCACACCAGAAGCTGTAACCCTCTTCCTTCCTTCCAGAGGGCTATGACGACGACGACACAACAACAACATTTATATAATTATATAATATAATTGTAATTGTATTAATTTATAATTGTACGTAATTAATTAAATCAAATTTTTGAGATAAGCCTCATTTGGAATGGCATGATATTAGGAAGGATCACGACTTAATTATGATTAGATTTTAATGATATGCCTTCAATTAATTAAATGTATATTATAATTACGAATAAAACAATGAAATAATTGTTTATGTATGAACATTGTTTACGCGTAATTACAAAATTACGAACATTATTTACGTAAGCATAATACAGAACTCCATATAACAAATTATCTATTCTTTCAAATGCCCGGAAAATATTTTTAAAAGATAAATAAAATTCGTTATTTTTAAATATAAATAATTCTCTACGAAGTGCAAAATAACTTTATATATATGTATTATTTTTTTTTTGAAATTTTTATTTAAAAAATAGTTCGTATAATTTACCTTTTTGCAGTTCAAAAAGTATTTTGATTAAATGAAGTAAATGACGATAAAGAGTTTTTTTTTTTTTTTTTGTCTTTTATCTACTTTCGCTGCTTCTTTTTTGATATTAGCGCCTATTTTTTTTAAAGACTTTCTACTTTTTACTAAATATTTTTGAGGAAAAATTTAATATATTTTTGAGGATTAGAAAGTTTAAAATAGACTACACGGAAAAACATGTTATATTATTTACGCATTTAACTAAAAATTCATATTTCTTTATGAAATTTGATTTTTACGCTTGATAACGTGAATTGCATTTTTCAAAAGATATTTTTAACCTGTCTCATATGCACTGATGACACATACAATAAACTTAAGCTGTTGTGATTTTAAACTCAAAATGTATGAAATAAAATCAATGTGTAACCGTTCTTCCCCTACACACTGGCAATAGTGTCCTCATTTAACGTTCAGAGAAATGGTCAATAGACATCGAGACTCTCTCCCGACAGGAAACAACGTGTCTTTGTTGAGAAACATTTAGTTTATAGTCTCTCACATCGGGAGGAAATATATTCATCCAAGTCTGTATTAGTTGGCCTACCTATTAGTTGGCCTGCGTATTAGTTTCACCTGGAGCGAAAGTATATTTTTCGCACATAGCGCGTAGACGTTGACTTAGAATTAGAGTCCTTTATAAAATAATCTTTGCTTGTGTATATATTTAAGGTAACATAACCGTATCATGTTTGCATATTTAAGTAATTTGTATTTCAAAACAATTTATGCTTGTGTATGTATCAAAGGAAATTTTGTATTATAATGTATATAATTTAAGTGAGTGCATGAGCATATTTCTAGGGCACACTAAATTTGAAACAATTCGTTTTTCTTTTTTTCATTTAGACTCCAAATTGCACAATCAAAAATTTTTATGTAAACACACCATTTTTCTAGTTATACATCTAGCTTATTTATCTCTTATGTAATTTCTCCTACCTTTTTTTATTTCCCTTGTCCATAATTTTGCAGCAACTGCTTCTACCGTCTATTTATTTTTAGCTATTAAGATTTTCTAAATTCTATTATAATTGATTTGATGAATATTCCTTCAGCTCTCTGATTTGTATAATCTCATATGTAGTGTTCTTGTATTATATTGTTTTTAATTTTTTTTCTCTTTCTGTAATATCTTACCTAACGTTTTTATATTTTCGCATTTCATATTTCATCCTTCTTCAAAAAAATTTTTTTTTTTTTTTTTAATTTTTGTTATTTAGTTCTGTTTTTGTATGAATTTTCCCCATTGTTCAGCTTCTGTACCTCAAAAGGGAATTATGCAAAACTTTTCCGCCTCCATCGTGCGTCATTTCACCCACATCATTCCCAAACTGTATAGGGGCAACTCAGCTATAGGCACAGTGATGTGGTGTGATGCAAATAGTAGTAGTAATCTATAATTATCTGTCTTTAATTGTTAAATATTGTATGTGTATATTGTTACTGCATGTGTAAAGAAAGTTATGACTTCTCAAATCTACACTCAAGAGCCAAAACATTATGACAATCTGCCAATAACGAGTTGGCCCACTTTTGTCGTGCAACGACAGCTTCAACCAGCCTTGGCATGGATTAAAACCACCACTTAATACCAGTTAAATACCACTTCCATCTGATCACGTGCCTTCCACGTCATCCAGGCTAGTTCATTGCAAAATGTAGGGGTGGTCATAATGTTTTGGCTCTTGAGTGTATGTCTCAAGTATCTCAAACCAAGCCATTTACAATCCGGTTGCCCATTCTTTACATTACACATGTTTATTCTTCAGTGATATACTTTGGGGAATTGATTATTTCAAAAGTATACAGTAATAAGTCTTCTTTTTTTTTTTTTTTCGCGTCAGCTTTCCATATGACTTTTTTTTTTTTTTGTTGAATATAAAACTATATTTTTGTCTTTTAGTTGATTCATTGGCAGTCTTGATTCATTTTTATCTTTCAGTGGCACTCTTACGGAAAATGCTAACGAAACTAGTTTTTAAACTTCAAGTAATTCATACAAGTTATGATTTCGATAATTAAGGTTTGTAAAAAATTATTCATTTTTAAGGTGTAATGATAAGTTAATAAAAAATTAAACTCGTTAAATATTGAAAATTTTGAATTACTGTTCTCTTTTTTAACTGTCTATGATTTAAATATTTAAATCCCAGAGAAATAAAAAAAGAAAACTATTGTATTAACTGGAATTATTTATGTTTTTCATCATAAAAGAGCGATGATTTTGGAAAAGCTATTGTTTTTAATTCTCAACTAATTTCCTATTTAATGCAATACAGGAGATGAATGTATATAAAGCTCTAGCAATACAATCTAGTTGAAGAATTAGTATGTTTATAATAATTCAGAACTAAAATCATTTGTCAAAAAAAAAAAAAAAAAAATATGTGTATTTAAATAAGCATTGATCACAAATTAAAAAAATAGAAACATTATTATAATCGAAATAAATAAATATTATTTATATAGAAAAATGATAGAGAAAAAAGAATTTTGAAAAATATAAATTTTTAAATTGTTTTGTTTAATAATGAGTATGATAATAAATAAAAAAATTATGGATATATGTATTCTGCATATGAGTTTTAAACAAAATGAAAAAAAAATATGTATGACGAACGTTACTGAGCAGATTAAATATTAGTAAAACATTAATTATTACTTTTGTTGTGCCCTAAGGGAATTGCAATTATATTTGAATTTTCTTTGTCTTTCTAATGATACACTCACTAACTATTATAAAACAAGAGGGCTAATTAGTTAAAAACGAAAGATACAAATATTAAAAAGTATATAAGAATTTTAAGAGATATTTAGAGATAAAAAGGAACAAGTATAATAATCTTCAGAAGTTTTTTTTTTTTTTCTTCTTTTTTTATAAATGACACTGAAATCTGTTAATTAGATGTTCGAGGGATTTTTATATTCAAAATACAAAAATAAGAGAGGGAGAGAGAAATATATCACGTCCTCTAACCCAAAAGATCCCAACAACTCTGAGTTAGAGTTCTGAGTTAAGGAAGCTGGAGTAAAAATCGGACAGACAAAATTATGTTTTTACTACGCAAATAAAGTTATTTATGTCATGAGCCTTCAATGAATAAGTGTTAGTTTATATAAGCTGTTTTTCGAAAAATTAAGAAACAAATGTGATTGTGAAATTTCTGTTGATTGAAATGTAAAGAAATTTGACAAAAAGAAAAAAAAAAAAAATCGAACAATTCATTATCAAAAATTAGGCACAAAGGAGAATTAATAAGTATACTGGGAACAATAAGTACACAAAATGGAAAAATATAAAAAAAAACAGGGTATCAGAATTCAGTGTGAGATCAGCTTCAATATGCACTTTGGAGTCCTTTATTAGTTATATTAATACAATAGCGATACTTAATGTTCAAAATGATGATATTTCCTGATTCTGTTGGTACCACAGCCCACTGTTACACTGCCTGTCAGTCAGAGTTGTTGCCTGCTTGTTGTCAGTTCAGAGATCTAATATAGAGAAGGGTGAGTTAAGTGCAAATCCTGTTGATGCAAATGAAAGGTAAAGGCCTGTCCAAACAAGAGCACACAAAGGGCAAGTGGCTTTCGCTCTGAAGGTGCCCGTCTGATCTCGATAAGCAACCCATATTATCTCTAGCTTATTATTATGAGTGACAGCTGGTTGTAAATGAGGCCTCTTTGATGTGTGCAGAAAAACCGATTCTTGCTGGAGCGAGGTTAAAACGTATGATTTTCTGGCAAACCTATTTTTGATAGAAAATTGGTTTGACAGAAAATCCAAGGTTGATTTTCACAATTATTTGATTTGCGAAAGCCAATCGCTACCCATGAGCTCTTATCTGGACGGGACTTAGGAAGTCTTCCGGCAGTACAGTAAACCTAAGGTTCAAGTCCATAGAAAGTTCTGATCAACAGTTTATTTATTGATTCTCCATCAGCCATGCTATGTGTTGTCTTGCTGGTTATCACACTTGCATAAGATTAAATAATAAACTTATGAAAGTTTATTCTATGTAACGGAGCAGTAACGGTGATTCTTGATATAATATACAGGTTAGTGCTGTCATCTCAAGAATCCTGTCCCTTCACATATTCACACTGTACCCACAAAACCTATAGCCCCTAGGGTTTTGGGAACGATAATAGTGTTTTCCAGCCCTAGCCAAACTAGCAATTTCCTTAAGTAACTTTGCAAACAAAATCTGAACTCATCAGAGTATAATTAAGAGAACAGATCTCATCGACTTGTAGCCGAATTGAGATGTATGAAGGTCTAGGTCTCTTTGTCATATTCCAGTCTTATGTCCTATCTTGCTACATAGAATTGACTCTGAGCTCATTCTATTCGCTCTATAACTCACCATCGTAATTCGTCAGATAATTTATGTCAAATACTCAAATGTAAAGTATAGTTATAATGAAATTTCACTTTACATTTTGCATTTGCATTAATGGGAGACACTTTAAAGTCTGTTTTTTGATGACATACCCAGTGATGCTAAAAGCTAGATTACATATTATATTCTGAGACAGCATTATTTTTTGTGTATACTGCTTAATTTCAATAAAAATATAGTTACTCTTGCATTTATAATTGTTTTTTTCCTTAATTTTTGAGACTCAATTTATTTGGTATCGAACTTTTAAAAAAATATTTAGTTATTTTAAAATTCTCTTTAGAATAATAAGAATTATTTTTTTACATATGATTCAAAAGCAGTTAATTATAAAAAAAAAAAAAAAAAAAAAAAAAAAACCATTGCGTATTGTAAAAAGCGATGTTCAAATAGTTTTCGATATAAAATCGCAAATTACCTTTTTTGTTAATCACTGTATATGTAAAGTATTTAATACGAAAAAATCTTCAGATATTGCTGTAAATTAATTTTTTTTATTTGCAAACTATTTTTTTTTGACGATTATTAATAAAATGCAATTAAAAATTCCAATTAAATTATATATATATTTTTTAAATATGTATGACGTAGACACATAAAATTAATATTGATTTCATTAAATTTGTATTACGTTAATGCATATAGGAAAGTTATTTTCTATTCAAGAAATTTATTCTCGTGGTTTCAATAAGAGATATTGATTTTGTATAAATGTTCAAACAGATATATATGAAATATTCTAGACTTATTCTAATCCCTTTCTAATAATCTTAAAGAGCTTTATTCTGTTACATAAATAATTTTAAGGACGCTTGACATAATATTAATAAGAAAAAAATTCACAGTTGAATCATGAAATTTTTACTTTCAAACATAAAAAGTAACAAAATTTTTAAATTATCAATGATACATAAAACAATAAAAAAGCATATAATTTATTTTAAACGCTGAACTGAAAATTTCACTTTTAATTGAAAAGTATGCAATGATGACAATAAATAATTATTAATATTTGATTTTGCGCATAATTTCAGTAATGAAAAGCAATTTGAAAGGAACGTAAGGCATAACGTTTTGACAACGGTTTTGAAATGCTTGAAATTGACCATTCATATACTGTCACTGAAAATATAGGGGGCCGAAGCAAATTTGGAGAACTGTTCCTATAAGAATGCTTCCAAAGTACACGATTCCAATGTCGTCTTTTCAAATACAATATCCAGTATTCTACGAAGGAGTTTATCTCTATTCGCATTCTGATGCTTGTGAAAAACTTCTTTGTTTGCAAAACCATGATCGAGATATTGAAAAAACGATTGCTGACTTCAACAGCATTACTTTCCAGCAAAAAAATGGTGCATGAGGACAAACTATTTCCAACTTAACTGAATAAATTATAGAAGGTTATCAATAGTTATTAGGATGATTTAGTTGCCGTTGAAAGCAAGGTGAGTGCATTTGGTGACCTTTAACAAACTGTGCTAGGCGTAACATTAATGCATATTAATCTAAAATTACTAAACGAACTCAAATAACAGATCATTCTAATTTTACTTATCTTGCCAAAAGGCATGTTGCTAAAAATAATTTCGTCTCCTGTGTCAGCGAGAATATTGACATTAATAAACATAATGGTTAATTCATAGGACAGAAGTCGTTGGGATTTGGCGTCAAAAGTTATTTTCACCAAAATCCGCCAAGCAATTGGTTACGACTGTAAATGAAGTGAATTGCAAACAGTAAAAGAAACCCGGCTTTACCACATTTGACGACTTACCACTCAGTTAATGCCAGAAAAAAGTCACCAAATCCCAAACTGCCCCTATTTTGCAATTTGGATTACAGAATTAGTTCCCTCAGCTATCTGATATGGTAAGCAATGGAGACTTGAATATTACCCCCCCCCCTTCCCATCCCGACTGAGTCAAAATTACCTCCAATTATGGTAAGACAATGCAGAAACCTTAAAAAAGACCGCCTGTATACAAATAGTTTGGTGGGAAAGTTAAGTTAAACCATCCGACGAATATTTTAAATGCTTTCTAACTAATACAGAATAATATTGTGATATAACAAAGTTTCTGAAGGAATTTAATTTGGAATTTTGTATAGTTACTTCTAAAAGTCAAGGGACACAAACAGATATTTTAAAAGGACTTCCTATCGATACGACTGAGAGAGAAATGGAAGATGAATTTGTTGTCTTAGGCTGCAGGATTAAAATAAATCAACTATACTGTTATATATACTTAAATCTAAAAATACTATTTTTGTTTGTCAAATGATTAGGCCTCAGATTGTGAAAAAAACCATATATGATCTTGGCCTATTTTATCCCATTATTAAAATCGAAATGTTTAACAGAATAACCGGGGAACACAATGTTTCTCCTGTAATATTTCCCTATTCTTCGCAAAAACTCCTATTATAAAACCAGATGTCTGAAAAGTTGTAATAATCGCAATGTCAGGGAATGACGCACGAAGGAGAGAAAGTGGAAAATCTGAAATGTATAAACTGTGGCCTATATTAAAGAAAGTATTATAGAGAATTCATGGAAGAAACAGACATATTTGAACTAATAGAGTTTCTGAAGTCATTTTTATTTTGTCCCAAACCTAAATTCAAAAATCACCAGAAATCATCGACAATTTAAAATGAACATAACTTATCAAGGAACTTATTGAACAAATAAAAAAATTAAATTCAAGATGACTAACTCCTGAAAATATTAATTTTCTGTTTTTGAAAGAATTATTGCTGACATTTAACGATCTTGAATTACAAAACTTTAAAAGGGATCACGTAAATAAAACTTATGCATTATTATTATATTTCATTTACATTATAAATCTAATTTTAATTAACAAATATTTCAAAAATATTTCTTTCTTTAGAACTTTTACTACTTTTTTCTTTCTTCATCTTTAGAAAGTTGTTACCCACCACCAAACCAACCTCCCCATTCGACGAACAGCAGACGAAATTAATATTGTGACTTTGCACCACCCTTGTCAGAAATACTTTTTCGTCTCATAAAATATGCATTTTTTAAAGCACTCCCCCCTCTCACCTTTCGAAGTGATAAAATGGAATGATACGAAATGTTACATTCGAAGAGATAGTTTAAAACTTTGATAACAGATAAATAGATGCTGGGATAAGATGGTTGGGAAATCTTTCAGAACTCTCTGGCACTCTGGAACTGCAGTTGTGTGACAGGGTAACACATCTATTTTTCATTTGGAAAGAAATCCTTTGAATTTATTTTGATTTTTTTTTTTTTCTCTAAAAACACAATCTGTATTAGTTGTAAAAAATGCAGATGATTTGCGGTGTAGATGAACGATTAAAATGGCAAATGCAGACGATAAGTTTGTTTAATATTTTCTTCTCGGTTAAACATCAGGTGTTATTTACATTTTCAATATTTATACACATTGATTAATTTCATTTGTTAAATAAAATATTAATTGTGTAATGAATTAAAAAAAAAGATGCGTATATCAATGTTTCCATAATAGTTTTTTTTTTCCCAGGCAATACAAACAAATCTACATGAGTCTTTATGTTTTTAGATAAACGATATTAATTAATGGGCCAGAGGGCTGAGTGGCTTGTTAAGTGACATAAGTTTCGGGTTCGTACCCTGGCGGTATTCGTATTGATTCTATATTCACTTTAAACCATAGGTTCCGGTCTAACATCACAACTACTACTACTATACTACATCACTGTGCTTAGACCTCAGTTGTCCCTATACTGTTTGATAATGATGTGGTAGAGAAGTCTGATTGGGTTCCTTGGCGCTCTATAGTCATATGAGACCGAGACCTGCAGTTTAAACTGGACTCCTACAGCTAAAGTACAAACATCCATGGCCCAGCCGAGACTCAGACCCGAAACCTGTGACACCAAGCGCCAGAGCGCAAGAAGGCCATTCAGACTCTGAAAGGCTTATTGCAGAATTCAATGATTTTGAATTACATAACAATGAAAGATATTACGTAATTAAACCGTATCCATTATTATTATTATATTAAATTTGCTTTTTTAATTTAATTTTGATTGATAAAATATTTTTAAAATACTTTTTGTATTAATTTTTAAAAAATAATGAAATTATGTTCACATACATATTGACCTTAACTTATTAATATTTTATTTAAATGTATTTTATCTTTTATGCTTTTTTGATGAGTTAATTAAGTAATAACTCATAAAATAGTGGACATTTCATAAACCCCTCCACAAACGGCACTTCTCACAGAATCTATGTTTAAAAAAAAAAAAAAAATTTCCAATTCATTCACGCCACCCTGAACAGATACGAATTCCTTGAAGCAAATATTTCAAAAAGCATCTTATCATCCCCGCTGACAACTGCAATAAAAACTACAACAACAAAATAAATAATAATAATAATAGCCATAAAAATTCAATCCATCTTTAGAAAGTTGTTACCCACCACCAAACCAACCTCCCCATTGGAAGAACATCAGACGAAATTAATATTCCAGTGACGTCGCACCACCCTTTTCAGGAATACTTTTTCCTCTCATAAAATATGCATTTTTTGAAAGTACACCAGCCCCCCCCCTTTCGAACTGATAAAATGGAATGATACGAACTGTTACATTCCGAAGAGGTAGTTTAAAAACTTGGATAACAGATAAAGGGATGCTGGGATAAGAGGGTTGGGAAATCTTTCAGAACTCTCTGGAACTGTAGTTGTTTTGTGACAGGGAATCACATCTATTTTTCATTTGGAAGGAAATCCTTTCTATTCATTTTGATTTTTTTTTTTCTCTAAAACAGGATCTGTATTAGTTGTAAAAAAAATGCAGAGGATTTGGGGTAGACAAACGAAATTAAGATGAGAAATGCAGAAGTTAAGTTTGTTTAATATATTCATTTCGGTTAAACATCAGGTGTTCTTTACACTTTCGGTATTTCTACACTCTGATTAAATTCTGTTTCTAAATGAAATATTAGTTGTCTAATAAATTAAAAATGATGCTTAGAACAATGTTTCCATAATAAGTTTTTTTCCCAGTCAATACAAGCAAATCTACATGAGTGTTTATGTTTTTAGATAAGCGCTATTAATTAATGAACCTGAGGGCCGAGTGGCTTGTTCCGTGACAAAAGTTTTGGGTTCAAGTCCGTTGGGTGTTTGTAATGGTTCGATATTCGCTTTAAACCATAGGTTCCGGTCTATCATGACTACTACTACTACTACACCACATCACAGTGCCTAGAGCTGAGTTGTCCCTATACAGTTTAGAAGGATTTAGTGAGAAGTCTGACTAGGCTCCGTTTGCTCTATAGTGATATGAGACTTGGACCAACGGCTTAAAATGGATTTCGAACCACATTAAACATCCATGTTACAACCGGTACTGACCCCGAAGTCTCTAGCACCGAACACCAGACACTCGGTCATTCAGGCACAGAAAGAACTATTGCAGACTTTAATGATTTTGAATTGTAAAACAATAAAAGTTTACGTAACTAAACTGTATCCATTATTACTATTATATAAAATTTTCATTTTAAATCTAATTTTTATTGATAAAATATTTTAAAAATACTTTTGTGATACATTTTAGACTTATAATAAAATTACGTTCTCATATGACCTATAAGATATAATGATCTTTACTTATTAATAAGTTACGTCTTTTATACATTGTGTTATGTGGTAACTCATAATGGTGCACAATGCATGAAATCCAAAAACGGCACTTCTCACAGAATCGAATGTAAAATAAAAAAAGAAAAACTTTTCCAATCTCATTCACGCCACCCTGGACAGATACGAATTCCTTGAAGCAAGCCGAAAAACATCTTATCATTCCCGCTGACAACTGCAAAAAAACTGAACTAAAATAATAATAATAATAATAACCCTAAAAATTCAATCCATCTTTAAAAGTTGTTACCCACTACCAAACCAACCTCTCCCATTCAACGAACAGCAGAGACGAAATTAATATTCCAGCACGTCGCACCACCCTTGTCAGAAATACTTTTCCTCTCATAAAATATGCATTTTTAAAGCACTCCCCCTTTCTGATAACTGATAAAATGGAATGATACGAAATGTTACATTCCGAAGAGGTAGTTTAAAAACTTGGATAACAGATAAAGGGATGCTGGGATAAGAGGGTTGGGAAATCTTTCGGAACTCTCTGGCACTCTCTGGAACTGCAGTTGTTGTGTGACAGGGAATCACATCTATTTTCATTTGGAAGGAAATCCTTTGTGTTTATTTTGATTTTTTTCTCTCTAAAAAGGAATCTGTGTTTGTTGGAAAAAATGCAGGGGAAATTGCGGTGTAGACGAACGATTAAAATGTCAAATGCAAACTATAAGTTTGTTTAATATTTTCTCTTCGGTTAAACATGAGGAGTTCTTTAAATTTACGTATTTCTATATATTGAGTAACGTTTATTTTTGTCAAAAAATTAAATTGTTTAATAAATTAAAATGATGTGTAGATCTACGTTTTCACAATAGTTTTTATTTCGTCGCAAATTTCATATAAATTTACATGAGTCTTTGAGTTTTTAGATAAACGATATTAATTAATGTTCCTGTTGACCGAGTGACAATCTCTCGGTGCCACAGGTTTTGCGTTTGAATCCCGGGAGCGACATGGTCGAGTGTAGTATAGTGGTAACGGATCGGAATCCACTAATATAGTAGTAATGTAGTATGTCTGATAATAGAAATATAACTAGATAATGTAGTAGTTATTATGGTTTGGAATCTATTTTTATACTGTAGGTTCCTGTCTAACATTACTGTAGAACGTTGTGGGTAGGGCTGACAACCCTATTGGAAAGAAATACTTTGCATTTATTTCGATTTTTCTCTCTAAAAAATAATCTGCATAAATTGTTAAAAAATTGCAGGGGATTTGTGGGGTTGACGAACGATTAAGATAACAAATGCTGATAATAAGTTTGATTAAGATTTTTTTTTCGGTTATACATCAGGTGTTCTTTACATTTTCGGTATTACACATTGATTAATTTTCTTTGTTAAATGAAATATTAATTGGCTGATAAGTTCAAAAATGATGCGTAGATCAATATTTCAATAATATTTTTTTCCCATGTAATCGAAACAAATCTACATGAGTCTTTATGTTTTTAATTAAGCAATATTAATAAATGGGCCTGAGGGCCGAGTGACCAGTCTCTGCTACAAGTTTCGGGTTCAAGTCCCGGGGGTGTTTGTAATGGTTCGATATTCACTTTAAACCATATATTCCATTCTAGCATGACTACTACACCACATCACTGTTCCTACAGCTCAGTTGCCCCTGTACTAGTTGGTAATGATGTGGGTTAGAAGACTGACTGGGCTCCGTCACGCTCTATTGTCATATGAGACCTAGAGTTACGGCATGAATTGGATTCCAAATCACTATAAACATCCATGACTCGAACCCGAAACCTGTGGCACCGAGCGAAAGACACTCGTCCATTCAGGCTCGGAAAGAATTATTGCAGACGTCAACGATTTTGAATTAAAAAATAATAAAAGAGTTTGCGTAACTAAAATGTATCCATTATTATTCTATCGTATTTACATTTTAAATCTAATTTTAATTGACACAATATTTCAAAAATACATTTTGTATTAAATTTTGGACATACAATAAAATTATGTTCACTGACAAATGGACCTTTTTACTTATTAATAATTTATTTTATCTTTTACACATTTTGGATAATTAAGTAATAACTCATATAATAGAGAACAATTCCTAAAAACCTCTACAAATGGCACTTCTCACACAAACAATGGTAAAATAAAAAAAAAAAAAAAAAGGAAAAACTTTTTCCAATCTCATTCACGCCACCATGGACAGATACGAATTCCTTGAAGAAAGCCAAAAAACATCTTATCATATCCTCTGACAACTGCAATAAAAAACTAACTAAAAAAATAATAACAATAACCATAAAAATTCAATCCATCTTTAGAAAGTTGTTACCCACTACCAAACCAACCTCCCATTCAACGAGCACTGGCTGAGCAGACGAAATTAATATTCCAGCGACGGCGCACCCATGTCAGAAATACTTTTTCCTCTCATAAAATATGCATTTTTGAAAGCACTCCCCCCCCCCCCTTTCTGATAACTGATAAAAATGGAATGATACGAAATGTTACATTCAGAAGAGGTAGTTTAAAAAAACTTAGATAACAGATAAAAAGAATACTGGGATAAGATAGTTGAGAAATCTTTCCAGAACTCTCTGGAACCGC